>JADDOH010018914.1:0-16818 GCA_016648135.1 Agrypnia vestita
GCCAATGAAGTATTAAAGTTTTGCGAAGCTGAAAAAGCAAATAATGGACCGATATTACCGTCTGACACTTTGACAGATAGAACTGCCGTCATTACGGCTTGGTTTCTTTAGTGCTGCCCGACCACTTACTTACTTACTTACCATCACGCCGTTTCCCTGTGGGGGTAGGCAGAGAGGATAGAGCGCCACGCTCTTCTGCCTGACATACAACACTCGTATCATCCACATTCATACATCTTCGCATGCAACCGGTTGTTGAGGCTTCTAACGGGACCATCTTCCAGTATCTGGTTGATCTGGTCACGCTACGTCTTCCGCGGTCGCCCTCTCTTTCTGGCGCCATCAACACTCGCATTATATATCTTTCTTACCATTCTTTCCTCATTCACTCGCTCAACATGCCCAAACCATCTGAGCGATCCTTTTTTAATTCTATTAACTATGCTAAGATCAGCCTGCTGGCCGACCAAATTTCTGTTAAAGGCTACGAAACCGGTCACCGGACATCCTGTACATAATGTTGTTGTATAATAAATTTACACCCTGGCAACTTCTATTACGCGACAGGGACGCCCTCCCTCGCACGCCAATTTATGGTGGTCGCATTCTAGTTGAACATTCCAGCGCACTATTTCACGTATACCTTCGTCGATCCAATAGCAATATTGATATTTTCAGAATACAGCCGTATGAATCATAAGTAAATTTATTTATTTATTTATTTAACGCCCTTATGGGCTTTTACAAAAATACAGAATATAAATTTAAAAAGAAATATCGTAAGACAGATAAAATAATAATAGTTAAAAGGTAAAATAATAATACAAAAAAAATTATTATCCATTTCGTTGAGATGTAAAGAATTGTATCAGCTTTGTCCTAACACAGTTATACTATCAGCAAAAATGTCAGCCGCCTCTGCATGTTCATTCCCTAATGAGTGTAATGTGGGAATTACAGAGTTTGCTAATGCATTAGTTCTTACATTTCCACTATAATAGAATAATGCACTGTGTCTTGATGACCTCAATGAGGCATATAAGTCGATCAGACTAACAATCTGGGGGCAATTAATCAAGCTGTTTATGATGAATGAAGAAATATTAGGTTTGTCACAGTACGTCTCTTAAACAAGCTTAATATTTGTAAATAACTAAGGAGATATTCATAATTGATATCTTCCAAGCGTATGTTTAATTTGTAATTAATAAATCTTAAGAATTTTTTTGGATTCCTTCAACTGCCGTTGAATGATTAGCATAGTGAGGCGACCAAATGATCGAGTTATATTCAACCTGAGATCTGACAAGAGAGGTGTAGAGGACTTTGTAAACGAGGTGAAGACAACGCCGAGTGCATGAAATGAAAATGAGCATAAAATTCCTGCAGCTGGTACGTGGCAGGCACTCGCAGCGGTGCAGTCACAGGTTCGTGATCCAGCCGGACCCCCGGGACGCAGCCCGCGGACCATGATTTACCGCCGCCACGCCTGCACAATGCAGACGTGACAATATCCTTTTTATCTATTTTTACATATCAAATCGTCGGCTGTTTACATCGTTTGAATAACGTATGCGTCACCTGCACTTACGGATGAGCTTTTCCAAGTTGCTCGTAGACGGAACTGTCGACTCACGACCTCGTGGGAGTTCAACGATGTTATTTAATGCACATATTTATTACTCTATTAAAAAAAAATTCTGAAAAATATCATACGCAGGGTGTCTCAGTAGCAAAAACTTAACAGGTTGATTCCTGGCCTGATAATGACTCGAAAATGTTCAGATAAACATAACCGTATATCAAGAACGGAGATATACCATATCAAATTGCATTATTTTTTCAACATTTCTGACTTATTTTTTGCAAAAGTTGAACCCTCATACTTAGGTCATGGTAGCATGAACATTTTCAACTCATTATCAAGACAGGAATCCACCTGTAAAGTTTTTAATTATAAAACACCATGTATGCATTAAAAGAATATTGCTTAATTAACACCTAAAGCCCGAAGGGTCGAAACAAAACACGACCGGCAGTGTCGGGTCATTTTAGACCGAGTAAGAAATTTTGGTTTTTTAACGGTTTTTCGAGAGATTACTTCATATCTTCTTTTATGTGTTAAATACCTAGTTTTGCGCTGTTTAGACGTAGAACATATAGATTTTCGAAAGTTTTATTTCTTCATATCAAAATGGCATCATATAACCGCAAGCTTTTGTTGAGAGATTGAAGTTTTTGTTAGATATATTGCATATTACGAGTATATGTATGTAACAGCGTGCATCAAATACGTCGTACTCGGCTCCAGACGAAAAACACACTGATCACGTGGTCTCCCGCTTCTTATCGGCGACTTCTACGAAATTCCAGCATATTTTTTTGTGCATAGAATTCAGCAAGCATGAAATTGATAAGACTTTTATGTGTTAAATACCTTGTTTTCGCCCTGTTTAGACGTTGAACATATACAAGTACATAGGTATATACACATTCTCCTTATAAACATTTTTATCAGCATAAAAACAACACATGTGTTTTGACCTTATTTTGAGCGATAACTGAATGTAGACATCAAAGTCAATCTGCCATTCGGGTGTTATAAATTTCACATATATATGTATATACAAACCTACACATAAATTCACAAACATAAATATCAGTTAAAACCCATCTACATTCCCCGCACTGCACATTAACGGAGAAATTGGAAGCGGCAACAAAAAAACATAAAACTCCAATAATTGTATCACGACTTAGTAATTCTAGCCGAAGACGCACACACACGAGCCTTCATCTCCCCGCGATCGGGAACCATTCTCTCGGTGTATGGGCGAGTTTACGACGTGAAAGTGCGGCCGAAATTCCGTAATGTCCGCGCTGCAATGGCGGGCCCCGCACCGCGGATAATAACAATAATTAAATCAATCAATACATCTGCCGACGGGAGGCCGGCCGGCCGTGAGGGGCGCTCTCGAGTTACACGCGGCTAGGCGAGTACCGCGCGGTCGTACAAAAAATAACAACGAAAATCGCATTCTTCTGCATTCACCAAAAAATGTGTAACGGAACTCGCCTAACGCACGAACTTCTCTTCTCCTGGTGTCGTGTCAATATTGACTATTTTATTTTATTTATTTATTTCGTGTAAATTTATACATATAAATGAAGGTAGTTGCTTCACTAGACAGGTCTGTTCTGAAGCAAATACTTGTACAATTTTATTTTAAGTTAAAACACAAGAAAGACTACACTGTTCTGAAAGATTTGAACAAACTCAAAATATTCTGAATTGTAAATACTGGTAAAAAGGAATTTAACAAAAAAATGGAAATAATATTTCCTGGCGTATCCTAGTGTAATGCAAGTATTCGGATGAATTTCATTACACACAATAAAGTATATTGCTCCCAAAATTCCGTAAAAAATCAATGTAGATTTTCTCATTAGCGACATCTGTGGGGATTTAGGGGAATGAAAATGGCTTTGTACAGGCCGCATGGAAAAGGCGCTTACAACTCATATATGAAAGCTCCACGCAATTTGAACATATATACAACTTCCAAAAAAAATGAATAAGCATGGTATATTCTATCATGGGTGGAAATGGCGAATGTTACAATTGTGTAAAGTGATCACTTAAGCCAACCATAAAAAGACAGGTCATAAGTCCTGTGTACACCCAAATGACTTCTATACCTACTTTCCCATAATTAATACAGTTTCGTCTCTGTGAGATATCTATAATATACACTAAAAGACTACACATTCAAAATATACTTTTAAACATTATATATAGGGAATAAAAGGCTCCGCACATAAAATGTTCAAGCTCAAATGTTAGAAAACCGATACAAACATTCGAAAGTCCACACAGCTTCATCAAACTGTCTTCCAAAAATGGTATACTATTGCCTGCGCAACATAAATTGGCGTGCGGCGAGTTTGGAACTAAAACCCGCCCCGCCCGCACCCGGCGGTAACCCCTCGCCCTGTCATTCAGTTCATTCTCGTCTTTGAGCGCGAGCTGTGTCATCGTGATTACCAATATACACTGAATTATTATGTCCAAAACATCCTAAACAGTCCGGGATGGTGCAAAAACAATAGTCAATGAAGTATTAAAGTTTTGCGAAGCTGAAAAAGCAAATCATGAACCGATATTACCGTTTGACAGTTTGACAGGTAGAGCGGCCGCCGCGGAGCGCGCTGTTACCCGACCAAATTTCTATTGAAGGCTCTGATACTGGTCACCGGACATTCAGTACATTATGTATTGTGTAATAAATTTACCCCCTGGCAACTTCTGTTACGCGACAGTGACGCCCTCCTTCGCACGCCTAGTTATAGTGGTACGTCTATTACGCACTCCGTCAAATTATTTTCAGCTACGCCAAGTGTGCATGGGTTGGTGCGGCCCCAACTATATTAGACCCTTCAATTAATTAAGTCTCAGATATGGGTTATACATACAAACAAGAAACCATTTACATATAACTCTGAAGACCTACAGTGCTTGACACAACACATATATACACCAGTTCAATACTATATTTAAAAAAAAAAAACTCTACCATATCTATCTGAATTCAGAAACACCAGAAGCACAACATCGAGAAATGTTTCAGTGCCGAAAATCACTTGAGAGCACATCTCCCTGTCTCCCTAACACTAACATTGATGCTGATATTCTTGCAAATACCTTACCATCGTTCAAAAATTCACTCATACACAACATCCATTTTCTATACGATGACCTGAACCTATAGATCCATTAAATCAATAACCTATTTATTTACACATTCTTATATGATCACACTACATTCAAACACTTAATATAAAATACACATAAATGTACAAGTAAAACATACATAAATGTAAAAACACATGTTGCTAAACCGTGCCGAAGACACTTGTAATTGGGTTAATGGAGATAGTCTTCATTTATAATGTTTTATTATTAGAGTATCATGTATTCATTATCCTATTAGTGTCTCTAAGTATGTTTATAATTTCGGTTAACATTAAAATGACGCTGGTGCCCTCTAGGAACAAATAATTGAACTATATGGACATGACACTTTCTGAGACAAGATTTTGAAGTATTGTGAATCTAATTTTACAATAAAATTAATTTTTCATTTTTTTGGGTTGTGACACTATTTGAGCGGAGGTGCGATATAGTCCCGTTTACACGACAAGCCAGGGTTTTCAGACGGCTGTGGAAGAGACGAAAACTGCACCATTAGAACACTGGACACTGGACAGCCTTTGCCCAAGGAATTGAGAAGCAGT
Source organism: Agrypnia vestita (assembly GCA_016648135.1). Taxonomy (NCBI): domain Eukaryota; kingdom Metazoa; phylum Arthropoda; class Insecta; order Trichoptera; family Phryganeidae; genus Agrypnia; species Agrypnia vestita. Next base: position 5,296 of record JADDOH010018914.1, read on the forward strand.
AATTGACGTCGATGATGACCACTCCTACTTCTTCGCCGAAAAAAGCGTTGAGATCGCGAAATGACTTCCACCCTTTCTCGAAGTGGTAAAGCATATATGTTATTTTCAATGCGCAGTTGAATTTCCTAACCCTAATAAAGAATTATGTAATTAAACGTCAAACATAATAATCGACCATTAGGTGGATAGGTGAGGATAGATTCACAGGTGACATCAGCATTATATTTTTATATAAAAAAAATATCATTAAAGTCAACTAGGGAGCGTAGCTAAGATGGCCGATAGCTCTCTAAGCATGCGAGAATTACCGGGCTCGGTACACGCCACCTCTAAAATATTCTTTACAAAGCCATCCGCAGTCCATGCTCTTTCTAGGATGACCTGGGACAAGACCAGAAGGCTGGCGGCCGACGGCGTTGAAGCAGAAGGCGCACCATGGAGACCATATGCTCAGACTAGGAAGCGGATCCGATCAAAGAAACATTGCGGTACCAACACCAATAATTAAAAGGCAGATAATTACGCCTATTATCAAGTACGGCCAACCAACCACCAATCATTTTGATTTTTTTAATTTCATTTATTTACATTTATATTTTAGACACGGAGAAACGATTAATTACAAATATAATAAAAAAATAAGAATAAAAAATGGAAAAAAATCTTTCCGGGCAGAAAATGCATGCTGGTGTAACAGGACATCAAACATTACTTTACTTAACATGTATATAACAGAAGAATTATACATAAATTTTAACACTTTTGCTCATAGATAACCACATCGATTTATCTCCTCCCCAACGCAAATCTTTTCTATTTTTGATGTTTATAGCTTCAACTTTGTGGTTGGACAAAATGATTAATAGTAATAATTAGAATTCTCGAACCATCTTTTAGAAACAGGCCATTCATTTAAAAAAAGGTAAAGGTATTAAGATTCTCCATATGAAATTTAGAGGTCTTAGATTGGATAACTTAGAAATTTATTAGAAATCAAAACACGCCTGAACAACTAAAGCTAATATAATTTATAACCAGTTGAATTTCACGAATAATGTATAATAATGTATGGCTCCGAATGCTGGACGATGTACAACTCCTACTCTAAGCGACTTGAAACAGCAGAAATGCGAATGCTCAGATGGCAGGCTAAAAGATAGGATTAAAAGTTCACGCATTTGTGGTAGCCTGTGAGTCACGGACATAAACAGTAAGCTAGAAAACTGAAATGGTACGAGCACAAAAGACGGAGACAACCAGACCACACGGTGAAGCAGGCAATGTCTACGGAGCTTCATCGACAGTCATAAAAAGAACTCGTAAAATGACTCAATGTTCCAAAATCCTGCAGAGAAACCGCCTGGATGAAGCGGAAGAAGATACAGCCTGAGAAGGAGAAGAGCCGACCCCAACAGCCTACCTAGGCAATGAGTTGGGACAGTGCAAGGAAGAAGAACAAGATGTTGAATTTCACGAATAATCCATTGTTCGATGTATTTCACATTTCAGTGTCTACTTGCCAGTTACCCCCACCATAACTGTGTCAATAATTAACCTTTATTTATTGCTCTTTTCTTAATTTGCTATGCATACATATTTTTTTCCTTCTCTTTTCTTAATTTGCTTAAAACTTTTAACTTTGTACTGAAAATTTATTTTTGTTTTTGTTTTTTGTACTTAAGTAATTGTTTTCGTTTTTTATCTCTTCCATTTATAAAGTGAATAATATTTAGTAATAGTTTAACATTCAATTGTAAAAATGAACCTACAGACAAACGTCTATTTAGACGTTTTGTGAGACTAGATATTACAAAATGTAAAGAAAATAAATAGAAAATTAAATAAAATAAAAATTTAAAAAGTACACCAAAATGGGTAATGGATAGTTAGTGTGCGTCCGTCATGACGAAGATACAGTGGTGTCGAAAAAGGTTTATACAAATTTTTTAATTAATTAAAATTCAATTGAGAATTTTATGAAACCGATATTGCACATTTCTCTCACAAATGTGTTGCGTATTCTGTATCTATTTCAAATAATTCTGGCGGTGTCAATAAATCCCTTAGAAAAATGAAATGACCAAGGCTTACCCATGGCTATGTTTACTGTATCAATAACGTTGTAACATGCTGAACACCGTTGATAAGCCATAAAATAAATTTTCCCCATAATACCTGGCCGCCTCCCATGGCTCGCGATCGCCGGATCGAGGAGGCCGGTAACTTCTCCGTTTTATTGGTTTCCAATATATTACCGGTGGGTCACGACAATAAAATAAACATGTCTGGGATACCATTTAACTGCCAAGCATAATTATCAAATACGATTCGGGCGGAGGGACCGCACTAAACGCGGAACGTGCGCGTTTCCAGAAACAGTGGGAAACTGTTGCGGGTTCGCCTCTTCCGCCCGCGACCGAATTTATTCATTGGAAAGTCAATCATGAGAACGTTAAAAAGTCGGTCTCGGAGCCACCGACCTACCACAGTGGCGGCTTCTTTGGCGACGAGCTGAACCACAAAAAACTATTGAATAAGTTGTACCCATAAAATAAAGGAAAACACGTATTGGTGCTTTAAAACACTCCGCAGATACAACACGTAGCCAAGAAATCTGAAATATTCAAATTAACGAATTGTTTGGGTATTGAAACAATGGATATTTTTATTCCCTTTATATTAACTCGTCGCGTCTGCTTGCTTGCCGTCAATAAAAAATTTGGATCGATTTTTAACCCATTTCCCGTGATCCAATCGAGCTGAAACTTTGCAGGCAGACTCGTGGCGACGATAAAAATAAGTATAAATTTGGATTTTTCGAAATTTTAACGGTTTTTTCAAATTGAAAACCATACAAATGAGAAAGGAGCCCGACGCGTGGAGAAGGCGCGAAACCTGTGTCAACTAGTCCGACTCGAGCCATGGGTTCGATCAGACGGTTTCGCCGACGCCGTGCCACCCTATACCAATTATTACGTTTTCTATATTCAATAAGTTTTAAGGATAATAATATATATACATGGAATAGATTTTCCATATGAACTTAAAGGTACAGATACACATGCTTATTAGTGGCATGCTAGCAATGTGCGTACACACATGCCACTAATAAGCGAGGCCTAAAGAAGGTCAATACTGCGCATGCTCACGTGCCACTAGTAAGCATGTGTATCAGTAGCTTAAAGCAAGAGGGATATGTTTATAGAATGTCAAATTGGAAACAATACAAATGAGAAAGGGAGTATAATAAAAACTTGGTTTTTATGGGTTAGTTTTTTGGGTGTATTGAGATCCATTTTCGTGTGAAGTCATATCACAGCGTCATTCGGAAGAGTGAGTCGGGAAGAATACATCCAGGATGCTGTTCCAGCCAGATCGCCACTGTAATAACATCGGTCAAAACAGCCCCATCACTAGGATTTGGAGTTTATATAAATCAAAGAATGTTCTTATGTCGTCAGAACGCGGATGGGGTGGATGTGTTTAGCGCTTCTTTAAACAACTTCTGAAAGATTTCTGCACCAATATACCTACCTAGACATTTCATTAACCGCTCCTAGTTTATTCAGAATCTTTCGACTTTTGCGTAATGACAGGAACTCGTTTTTATGTGTACTTGCCGTATGATATTATTTTGTAGAATATTTAATAATTTTTCGTCGTTGGCAACGCCTTTTTTGTTTTCTATTTTGTGCATTTATTTTTATTATAAGTGCATGCTGCAGACACTCTTAATAAAATTGGAGAGTTGATATAACCATTTATTTTGCTTGTATTTAATGTATGTATAATCAACGTGTCTATAGGTGTCACTGTAGTTAAAATAATTAAAATAATTTAAAAAATGAATAAAATTACGTTTTGTTATGTTGATTAATCATACCAGCTAGATGAGAGAAATAATCTAGTAGATTGTGGTTTAAAACTTGGTGTGAAATATGCTTGGAGATCTCAGACTCATCAGACAGGGATGTTAATGTTCAATAGAAAATGAACTGGGAATTCCTCAAGGATCAGTATTAGGACCTATATTATTTATTATATATATCAATGGTATTACTCAAATAATTAAATACTGCAAAGTAAGATTATTTGCGGATGATATATGTTAGGCGAGGATTATACAAACGCAATCGATAAACTGAACGAAGACTTAAGTAGTATATGTTATTAGTACAGTCTGGTTAAAAATAAATAAACTTAAATTGAATGTTAGCAAAACAAAATATATGGAAATAGGCAAAAAAACACTAAATATACTGAAAAATGTAAATGTTGACGGTGATCTCATTGAAAAGGTGTATGAAATAAAATATTGAGGTATAATTTTAGATTCTAAATTAACTTTGGCAGCAAATTTTGAATATGTTCTAAAAAATTATTTAAAAAAACATTTTTTCTTGGAAGATTGAGAAAAAAATTTAATAAAAATAGTGCACAGTTAATATACTTAACCATAATAACTCCTCCCATCAACTATTGTTCTACAGTCTTGTATTTGGCCAATGAAGGAAACGTTAAGAAACTACAAGTGATGCAACAGTGAGAATCATATGTGAGAAAAGCACTCAATTGGATGGAAATTAAAAAAATACTTATTTATAACGTTTTCATATATATATATATATATATATATAGATATATATATATACATAAAATTTTCAATAACAATATGCCAAAATATATTTTTAACAAAATTATTATAAATTGTGATGTATTATATATACATACAACACCAGAAATAGGAATAGAATAAGATTGCCATATAAGAAAAAAGTATATATATATACACAGAATTTTCTAATGTACATAGGTTTAAAAATATATGGTGAGATGCCAGAAAACATGAAGAAAATATAATAAATATATAAGAATATATAAAAAATGGTCTTGTGGTTAGGACACTGGCCTCGTGATCCAAAGGTTGCGGGTTCGATCCTCACTCCAGACTAGCAAGTTAGTCCTATTTTCATAGTACAAGCGCTTAGCTTAGTTTGAAAATAGTAAGAATATTGATGTGACACGTATTTCCGTGTTCACATTTTAAAAAAAAAAAAAAAAAAAAAAAAAAAAAAAAAAAAAAAAAAAAAAAAAAAAAAAAAAAAAAAAAAAAAAAAAATGAATTCATTTTTAAAAACAAATGCTATAATTATTGTAAAAACATTATAGAATTGTACATAAGATGTACTATTTATTATAGATTGTACCATAGATTAGATTAGACGTAAATGTAAATATGAAGGTTATTATAGATAGTATATTATTAATAGATTTAAGAATGTAAAGTTTTAAATACTAGTTAATATACAAATTGTAACATTAACTAACTTAAAAATAAATAAATAAATTACTAATGCAAATATCGCGGAGGTGTCCATTTTGTTATTGACTATTATATTTTGTAGTGTTATTAGGTCTGCAAATTTGTTAATAATAGTTGTCGTATAAATTTCATACAAGCTAGCAATCGAGCCGTTTCCCCGCGGGGTAAGAAGAGAGAATAGAGCTGGCGCATCATTTTCGTCTTCTCAGCTTACTTACATAAATTAAATTAAATTGCACTCTTATTCTTCGGCACTGCTGTAACACGCAAGCGTAGGCCACCACTGACGAGCGAAACGAAGATGAACGGAAATGTACGTCTAGTTATACATATTACTTGAAGAAATACTGCCACGCTGGAATATTAAAATATAATTGCGACGATTAAAATTTATTTGAGTTGGGCCAAATAAAATGATTTCGGACGCAATAAATCAATGATAGAAATTTGAGTCTCACCACGTTTTGGAAATAATTACGGTTCATCTCTGTGTAATTTCGCGGCGATATTTTCATGCAGTTTCGTTGATGGTTTTCACCACGTACCGCTATTAGCATAATTACTCATGGATAAGATACAATACCACAAAAAAAGCCGTCGGCAGGTACCTAATTTTTACTCCCTTTCTTTTAACTCGTAGCGTCCGCTTGTCGACCTGTCTGCCGAAAAAACTTTGGATCGATTTTTAACACTTTTCCCGTGATTCAATCGAGCTGAAACATTGCAGGCAGACTCGTGGCCACGATAAAAATGATCTAATAAATTTTCGTTTAATAAAAATTGAATAATTATAGTATAATTTTGGATTTTTCGAAATTTGAACGATTTATATGTAGTTTAATTCTCGAACCCGACGCGTGGAGTAGGCGCGAAACCTGTTTCAATGTGAAAGGTAGTATAATAAAAAGTTGGTTTTTATGGGTTAGATTTAAAAAAAAAATCGAATAGAGGTGCGGATAGCAACATCCAAAAAAAATTATATCAGTCATCGAGAATCACTAATTTAGAATGTAGGTAATAAATTCGAGATTTTATAGGAATTTTATATATATTTTAAGGCCTACATATTTATGGAAAACATGATTTTGGAAGGCATAGACACAAAATCTAGAATTCAGTAAAATACTAAGCCTTAGTAACTGCATTAAAATATTTAAAAAAAAAATTATATACTCAATGCTGTCTTTGCTTTTATACCCTTCATGTAACCATCTTGTAATCCTGAGTATGATGTCATTATGTAAGCTAAAAACAAATTTGAAAGTGCATTTAAATATGGAGAAAAAAAATTGTTTAACTAACTAACCATCACGCCGTTTTACAGCAAGGGTATGCAGGGAGCATAGAACAACACAGTTCTATCCTGACACACCGCTATTGCTTCAATCATAGATCTTCTTAAGCACGCTCTTCGATAGCTGAAGCTTTTATCAGGGTTATTCTCCAATATTTGTTTAATTTGTGTCTAGTCAACATTTTACAAAAGAGATGCCAAAAATATTCTTCTTCTTTTTCGACCATTAGTCTCATTTACTTGAGGTCGGCCTTCCTCGTCCATTTTCTCCATTGAGTACGGTTTTGTGCTACGCTGTCGTCGAGTTGTCTTCTTTTAGGCCTTTTTCAACCCTCGTCAACCAAGTGGCGGGAGGTCGTCTACGTTTACGTTTTGTCGTTAGCGGGATTAGGGCAACTTCACCATATGGTCTTCTGGGCATCTCTGGACGTGACCATACCATCGTAGACGTTTCTCTTTAGTTTTGTCTTTTATTGGGGCGATTTCAAAGCTACCCCTCACGTGCTCATTACGAACTTTGTCCAACAGTGTGACACACGCTGACCAGCGTAATATGCGCATTTCTGTGTACGCAGTTTATTAAGCTGTTGTTTGCTGGTCGTCCAGCATTCTGACCCGTGTAATAACATAATATAATATAATAAAGCCTTTATTCACTGAACATTTTTTTTGTACAATTTTAACATAAATACACTAAAAAAATAATATAACATATACATACTTACAGCCAGTTTGTTGGTCAGGTTGTCTCTCTGAATTAGGTCTCCCCTAGTTTTTTCCACTCATCTCTGTCGCGAGCTATTCTTCTCAATCCTTCCACCGTCCTTTTTGTCTTTTTCCATTTCTGGGATACCATTCCATTACGTCTTTCGTCCATTTTTCTCTGCTTGTTCTCGTAACATGACCAGTCCAGTTCCATTTGATTTTTTTTTACATTTTGTATAACATCGCTAACTTTTGTCTTTTTCCTTATTTTAGTATTCGTCCACCTGTCACAAAGCCTTATGTTTAGCATACTCGTTTTTGACCCGTGTAATACAGCAGGTCTAATGGCTGTTTTGTATATGAGATTTGTTTTATAAAAGATGCCAGAAATATTGCAAAATTTGATGTCGCTTACCTCCGTAACTGTCGACATTTCACACCCAAAGTGTAAAGATAAGTTCAATTCAAAATTGAATGAAGAAGCATCCCCCAAAGTTTTTGCTAGCAGCTACGAGAAACCGTTACCTTTATACACCCAGAGTGTGGGTGTATAAAGGTAACGCAGGGACATAAAACCGAACGATGAAAAGCGATCTGCATGTCCGAAGCGCATGCGTATTCCGCACCACTGATCACGCGGATCGGCGCACTGATCGAACCTGTCACTTGACACCCTCTCGACACTCCACCCCGACACGTCTCACGCGTCTGATTGGCTCAACCGCGCGATCCGTCACTCGGCTGATGGAAGGGATGCCCTGCGCAGCCCCAATCGGGCCGTGACTGGAACCTCTGTTCTCCTTATTTAACCCGATATTTGGTGTCGATATTTTTTGTTATATTGTTGGTATTGAGGGCCCTAAGTGACCCCAGTTGAATAAATACGATTTATAAACGAATTTTGGTAAATGTGGGTGTATTTTAAAATAATGTCCTTTTTGAAAAGTAGAAAATAATCTTTATCATAAATGTAACATTTTTCAGTCTGCACTAAAGACATCTAAAAATATATGAAAAAATATATACAAATCAATACAATACAATACAAAAAATATATACAAATTATTCAGGCTTTATTTTACTTTAAACTTAAATAAAAGAGGTCTTTTTCTGAAATCAATAGAATAAAAAAAAATTAACAGACATGACGTCACTTCAAAATTTTAGCGAAAACGAAACGAGTTTCTAAGAATATCCTTACAAATTACTTACACTTAAAAAAAATAAAAACCTTCGAATTCCAATTGGAAAACATTCCACTTGGAATTTTTCAGGGTTTCAATCATTTTCTTTAACTTGTATTGAAACGAATGTCTTTTTCGTAATTGATATTAGTTACTATAATGATAGTCCAACGTTTTACAAAAAATAAGTCAGAAATATTGAAAAAAAATGCAAATTTTGATGTCGCGTATCTCCTTAACTATTGATATTAGATCATAATAGCTTGAACATTTTCGACTCATAATCAAGGCAGGAGTATAGTCCTGCGAGGTTATTAATGTTTTACAAATAACCCTGTATAAGGGGAGGCATGGACACTAAATCAAAAGTTAATACGTAATGTAGAGTACGTTGAGATGTGGCTCTTTAGACGCATGCTGAAAATGTTCTGTGTGGATAGAATTACGAATGTTGAAGTCCTCCGGCTTATGGAAAAAGCCCGGAAGTGCTGCGGACCATCAAGATAAGAATAATAATATACAAACAATAATGTTGGTAAAATTCTTTTAAATTCAAAAATAGGTACGATGGAAAAAAGGGGATATATGAAATAACTTGAGGAGACTGTGATAAAAAAATATGGGCCAAACCACTAGAAACTTAAATATACGCATAAAAGAATATGGCCGTTACTTAAAATTCTCTGAATTTTCCAATCATTATATGTAATTAACAGTAATCATTCTTTCGATAGTTGCAAATTGAAACAAGTCCACTCGGTTCCTCATAGAGGATGGATAATGAATATAATTAATAAAATAAACTTAGTTTTCACCACTTTTTTATATCAAAAATATCAACATGTTTCAAGGCCCATGGTTCCTTCATCAGGATACAATTGTATACTAACAAAAATTAAATTAAAAAATTAAAGTATAGAATCAAAATATTAAAAAAGTTATATATTGAAAATGAATATGTTATTCCTAACTAACTAACTAACCTAACTAACCTACTTAACATGAAAATAAATTTAAAAGATAACTATTAATAAAAAGGACTTGGTTATTTATAATATTCAATTTACTATCAACACTTTTTCTTATTTTTAAAATTTCTACTCCATCAAACTGTGATAAATTGATAAACTGTGATAAATTTAATTTTTGTTAGTATACAATTGTATCCTGACGAAGGGGCCATAGGCTTTGAAACATGTTGATATTTCCAATATAAATAAGTGGTGAAAACCAAGTTTATTTTATTAATTATATTAACTTCTTTAAAAATACCAAAATAATTTGGTATTTTTGAAGAAGAAGGATAATGAATAGTTTGGAAAACATTGAAATTCTAAAAAAATTGAATTCTAGAAACTCATTAATAAATAATATCACATTTCAGTTCACTTCACAAATCCTAGAGCTTGCGGAAAAAAATACCCCTCCCACCGCGCGCCCCCACACCAACCCGATTAGATTGATAACTTTTGTATTTAAGTTAGTTATTATCTATACCTGATGATGAGGGGGACTGCTCCTCTCGAAACTATAGTAGTAATTAATAACTCATATTGTGTGTGTGTATTACAAAGTAAAATTAAATATATTTGAAATTAAAAGATAAAAATGTTTTAATGTCTCGGATGAGAGGACCAAAGTATCATCATGCAGGGGAGAATTAGCGGAAGCGGGTGCGTAGGAAGACTTGAGGGGTTGGTACCAATGTAACTCCGCTGAGTTGTTCCGTGCGGCGGTGAATATCGCCGACCTCTGATAGAAGATGGCACTACAAGAAGAAGAAGAAGAATGAATCCCTACAAAGTTAACGTCGATATAATCAATAATATTGTAACGAGGCTAGAAGGAGTCGCGCACTTCTGTCAAGTGACAGTTGTTTGAAGTTGGCACAATACTACCGAAGGATCTGGAATCACCTCCGACTTTCGAGAGACGTCTCCAAAAGTCTGGAAAACGCGAGGAACTTCTCGAAAACGCGGGAAGCGTCTCGGAATTTCGATAACAGCATTAGCCACTATAAATACAAAACGCGTGAGTAAGTTTAGAGTTGTTTTTTGAAGCGAAATTAATAAGTGCGGAAATTGATGTAATATTCTAGTGAACAGTGAATAAAGTGTTAAAGCGAATATAAAGTGTCTATTTACGAGTGATAAATTAGCGAAACAGTTTAATTTAAGGAATAGCGTTACATTTAATAGTGATAAGCGATTTTGTACGTTAGTTAATTAATTAATGGGTATTCAATAAATCCATTATTAAATCCCAGCGTTTTCATTAATTCCTCCTGCAGCCACAATACGTGACAATACATTTAATTAAAAATAAGTTATCAAAAATTAATCATACGAAAACCACCGATCTTCCGTGTATAGTTTTCTGGGATATTCTGCCGTGTGAATTCTATATTGTGACCTCTCTGGCCAACGTTTCGGATCCCGTTGCAGGGTCCATCATCAGGGCTGATGTGATGTGGCCAGAGAGGTCACATATACACCGCAGAATATCCCAGAAAACTATACACAGAAGATTCTGAACGGCCGTGAAAACCTAAAAAGAACGTTTTTGAAAACCATCGAATTCCGCGGAAAAGCGTGGCATCGAGTAACAAAAAACAGGAAGCTTTCATCCAGAAGTGGATAGAAAACGACCGATGATGATGATTGTTTAATAATTAATTCTGCACGGACTCTTACTGCGGTTAATTATCTGCGAAGGCTTGATGGAAACACGCAGCCAACCTCAGTGTTTTATTACCGCCAGTAGGCAATGTTGACTAAAAAACTAACATCCTCATTAATGGTCTTAAGATGCACTCATTAGCTAATGAGTTTACGGGGCAAATTGATATTTACTCCCTTTATATTAACTCGCGGCGTCTGCTTGCTTGCCGGCTTGCCGTCAACAAAAACTTTGGATCGATTTTTGACCCTTTTCCCGTGATCCAATCGACCTGAAACATAGTAAGTAGACTCGTGGAGACGATCAAGAAGATCTATCAAATTTTCGTTAAAAAAATT
>JADDOH010018915.1:0-16164 GCA_016648135.1 Agrypnia vestita
TGTCCATCATAACTTGGTGCTAGATCATCTGAAATCAAAAAATCAAAGTTTATTCGTTAGATAATAGGTTTTCCCAGGTAACGCTGGGAGGGTTTTTTGAAATTTCAATTTTTCAATTTTTTGTAACACTTTGAAGGGAAAAACGCGATTTTTTGCGAAAAATATCGACTTATTTGTTATTAAAAAATAAAAATTAATAACAAATTTGAAAAAAACTCTCCAGCGTTACCTCGTAAATTATATACAGAAATAGTGTTCAAAATTTCAAAAGGATCGGTGCAGTAGTTTTGAAGTTATGATGGACACCGACTTTGAAAACGTGAGATGTGGGGAAAACGTTTTAAAGTTTTGCACACTGTAAAATTCAAAATAAAACTCAACACTTATTTTATACTTACACATAATCGTCGATGCCATATTCACACAGCAAAGAGCTTTCATCATCAGCATATTTTTGTCCTTGTCTACGCAAAACTCTTCCAATACAATAGCACGTCCGGTAGCCCTCAGGTGAGCGCGTCTCTCAGCTGCCCGAGCAGGTATAGAAAATCAGTCTGAGTATCGCTCAAATGTTCATAATTTCGTCAATTTTGCTCCGATTGACTTGAAATTTTGACACAATATTCTTGCGATGTTATTCATTCATTTAAAAAATTAAAAATAAAATGCAAAAAAAAAAGTTAAAAACCTTACCCCCCCCTTAAGTTATTTAAAATATGCAGTTAAAAATGTATCCTAATATGAATAGTTACGGAGATAAGTAGGTATCCAATCAATGTTATATTTCTTTAGGCACGTTTAGAGTGAAATTTTAGGATGCAGCGAAATATGCGCGCATCATGCAACGGAATATTTTCACGCCATGGAGTCACGACTCGCCATTTAATAGCTAAGTCGGCGGTTTTCCGAATGATACTTAATCAATAGCAATTCTTATAAGTGACGACGTCAAGTTTGAAAATGCTGTTATGCGCATTTTGTTAAACATAACAAAATGCTGTTATGGACACTGCGTATGCTCCGTGTACTGTCATTGATGTGTATTTTTTATTTGATTTTATAGTTTTCATAATAGAGATAATGAGAATTGTTATAAAATAATGAGAATTGTTATAAATTTCACAATGTGTCATTGACTTATGTTTCATTTTCAATTTTTAATTCAACCGAAATGCAATTCGGTTCGTGGGTGGCGTATAATTTAAATCTAAAATACATATTTTATGTGTATTTTAGATTACCTAACCTAACCTAACCTAAATATGGAAAAATTTATAAATAACCTAAATTCGTAAATTTTGGTTTGCGTTGGGAGACAGCTGGACAGAATGCGCGTGCGCATGGGCGCATGCACATGAGCACATGTTTCTACTGATTGACAGTAAAATAAAGTTATACAATTTTGATTTCACTTCATTTCAGTACCGATAAATTGGCGCTTATTTGACAAAAGACATTTTATTGCTTGATTTACACAAAATACTTAATTTATTTATTTCAAAAAAATCCTTGTTTACAAATAAAGGTACTTAATACTAATTCAACAATAAAAATATAAGGTAAATACACTTTTCTTGTTGTTGTTAAATTTGTGGATTATGCCACTCTACTAGGCTGCGCCTGTAGAACACAATTATAATATTTTTTTGAAGTAGTCAGTAATATTTATTTTCATAAGGTAGTAATTATGTATCTACAAAGTATCAAGTGCAGTGTTAGTGGTAAGTTGAGTGAGTCATAAATCCAAGTAGAATAATTGTAGAATAATTGTTTAATGTAAAAAGGGTTAAAGTTTTGTTTAAGATTTTTTTTAAATTTTTTTTTTTTTTTTTTTTTTAAATAGAGATGCGAACACGGAATACGTGTCACATCAATATTCTTACTATTTTCAAACTAAGCTAAACGCCTGTGCTATGAAAATAGGACTAACTTGCTAGTCTGGAGTGAGATTCGAGCCCGCGACCTTTAGATCACGAGGCGAGTGTCCTAACCACAAGACCAACAAGCTACTCTAATTATATATTTTTTATTTTCTATTTCTATTATTTTTTATTTTCCTTAATTAATTAATTAATTTATTTATATAGGTATATATTTTTATTTATAGACATTATTATGCAATTACAGTAAGTAAATTTTCAGTTGCTGTTCTACCTTTGGTGGTAAGCCAGTTTTTTTTTTTTTGTTGTTATCTTGTACCGTTCTTTTCCTCAAAGGAAATATACAAGTTTGCGCTCAGTATAATCAAAAAAGCCCCACATAACTATGATTCCTTTATGATAATATTATATTTTTAATCATTTTTTTTCATTTTGCTGCGTTTAAAAGGTGCAACATTATATTGGAAGAATTGATAAATGACAAAGTCAAGCTACGCGTGTTTTGCATAATTTTTTGAAAAATATCTCCCTAAAGTGTCCCAAAAAAAGTAACACATGCCTCTCGTCGCTCCGCGTTCTGATTACACGTCTTCGCTAGAAGAGACGTGTTGCAAAACGGCACATATATATGTATTTTATGTAGCCTCGAATGTTTGCATTCTAATACAAATACTTTAATTTACATAACGAACTATTTTTTAGGCTGCACACACTAAAATGAAGAATTTTCCAAGAGTAGTACCTACCTACTTAGTAATAATATAAATCATTTTATTAATTAAAATTAATAATTATGTCCAACTACAAAGTATAAACATCAAAAATAATTTTCTTTCAATTTAGGGATTGGTTGCTTATTAGGTTATTGTTTAGGTATCATGTTTAAATGATTTTTTTATCCAAAATCTATACAATTGTAATTGATGTTACAGTCAGAACATTTTTCCTATTCCTTCGATTTAATGTACTTTGAAAGAAAAACAAGAAATTTATTGTACGAATACATATTCCTGCTTTCTAACTTCTTTTCGCGTGCTATTAATTCTCGCTATATCAGTCATATTTTACTGTTGCAGGTACCACCAGAAAGTCCAGAGCCAGTACCAGAGATTATAAACTATACTAAACCGTCCAACATTTCACACAATACCAATGGATCCGATGAAGAAAAATTAGCCACATCGAATACTTCCCTTGGTAACGGATCCGATAGCGGGAATGCAGCACCATCGAATGCTTCTGATGACAGTTATACGGCGTCATCGAATACTTCTGTTGTCAACGGATCCAATGGCGGGAATACAGCATCATCGAATACTTCTGTTGTCAACGGATCCAATGGCGGGAATACAGCATCATCGAATACTTCTGTTGTCAACGGATCCAATGGCGGGAATACAGCATCATCGAATACTTCTGTTGTCAACGGATCCAATGGCGGGAATACAGCATCATCGAATACTTCTGTTGTCAACGGATCCAATGGCGGGAATACAGCATCATCGAATACTTCTGTTGTCAACGGATCCAATGGCGGGAATACAGCATCATCGAATACTTCTGTTGTCAACGGATCCAATGGCGGGAATACAGCATCATCGAATACTTCTGTTGTCAACGGATCCAATGGCGGGAATATAGCATCATCGAATACTTCTGTTGTCAACGGATCCAATGGCGGGAATACAGCATCATCGAATACTTCTGTTATCAACGGATCCAATGGCGGGAATACAGCATCATCGAATACTTCTGTTGTCAACGGATCCAATGGCGGGAATCATCGAGCATCATCGAATACTTCTGTTGTCAACGGATCCAATGGCGGGAATACAGCATCATCGAATACTTCTGTTGTCAACGGATCCAATGGCGGGAATACAGCATCATCGAATACTTCTGTTATCAACGGATCCAATGGCGGGAATACAGCATCATCGAATACTTCTGTTGTCAACGGATCCAATGGCGGGAATACAGCATCATCGAATACTTCTGTTGTCAACGGATCCAATGGCGGGAATACAGCATCATCGAATACTTCTGTTGTCAACGGATCCAATGGCGGGAATACAGCATCATCGAATACTTCTGTTGTCAACGGATCCAATGGCGGGAATATAGCATCATCGAATACTTCTGTTGTCAACGGATCCAATGGCGGGAATACAGCATCATCGAATACTTCTGTTGTCAACGGATCCAATGGCGGGAATACAGCATCATCGAATACTTCTGTTATCAACGGATCCAATGGCGGGAATACAGCATCATCGAATACTTCTGTTGTCAACGGATCCAATGGCGGGAATATAGCATCATCGAATACTTCTGTTGTCAACGGATCCAATGGCGGGAATACAGCATCATCGAATACTTCTGTTGTCAACGGATCCAATGGCGGGAATACAGCATCATCGAATACTTCTGTTGTCAACGGATCCAATGGCGGGAATACAGCGTCATCGAATGCTTTTATTACCGGTGGAACCAATGCCGGTAATACCTCATCATCGAATACTTCAATTACTAACGGATCCAACGGCGGTTATAAGAGTACATCGAATGCTTTGATTTTACACTTAAACGATTTTGTTTTTGTTATTGGTATGATGACAATAATGCATATTACCTGGGTATAGATGTCTGGTATGCACATATGTATATGACGGAAATATTTACTTAACATTTATTTTATACTTTTTAAAATATTTTCTTGAGTTTATTTATTAATACTACACAAGTTTCGAAAAATCAGCTGCTCTCATCAACAGGTGAAGATATAAACTAATATAAATTATATTATAATATAGAGTTATTTAGTTATAAACGAAGGCCGCTAATCGTTATGTACACATGCCGCGAGGGAAAACATATATCATCTTAAAATTTTGCTGATACTGACATTCTTAGGTACAATAATAATAAAAAATATCAAAATCCGTAAGCAAGCTTTACTGATAGATAACAAGACTTGAATAAGGAAATCTCTCTAGGCAAATGGAACAAACAAATAATTAAAATAATGCAGGTTTTCAGGAGAGCCAAAACAAAATTTTGGAATTTCTTTTTTTTACGAAATATCTCTTAAAGCCTTTTTAATTGTTATCTTATTTTTGCAACAGCAGTTTTCTTTTTGCACAAGAACTTTGAAACAAGTAGACTAATGTCGTGGTTTCTTGCCAAATTTTTCAAATAATAATCATGTCATTAATCCTTCTTCAAAAAATCAATAAAAAGTCGCTTTTTACTTTATTTTCTGACTCATGTATCTAAAGTCTATCTCATGTACTCAAAATTCGATTTTATTGACTTATGCGGTTGTTACTTTCGCCCACAGAATATTGGTGTTACATATACTTAATGTGATTGATTCAACTATTAAATAAACTGTTTCCACAAATTCTCAAGTACACAAATAATATCTGTCATGTGTTTGGAACGCTTTTCATATGAGATGATCTTACAAAGGCGGATGAGAATATGGTCAAAATTTTTTTCTATTTTTATTACATTATTATGTTGCAGTTATATTTTGCCTTATTTAATATTTTTATCTTTTTAAGTTTTGTATGATATATCATAATTGTTCTCTAATTTTTTGTAACGAATTTGTATTTTATTAAACTGTACTGATGCATGTATATTGTACAAATATCCATGAAATTAAAACGTTTATTTTTTTATTATGTAATACGCCAGGATTCCTTGAATATTTTACAAAATTTATATAGAATCTAATTATGTTTGTAATATTACAGCATTTTAGAAAATATTTCCATGATAAATAAATTAAAAAATCATTTTCATGTAATAATAGTATAATATATACGCCCAGATTTGGGCTTTTTCCTCATAACTATTTTAGTACATAGGAATAACATGAAAAAAATGATATAATATTTACAATATAAATACAAACAGTCATAAGAAAATACAGTAAGTAATATGTAGCAAGTAGTAAGAAAGAAAGAAAGTAGTAAGAAATATAAGAAAATACAATATGTAAACAGTAGATACCAGGGGCGTGCAGTGGGAACAAGAAGTATGACTTTTTCCTAAGCATATATTTTGAACCGAAATAGGAGATATATCTCGTAATATTCAAATCACAATAATAAAATTTTTATTCAGATTTTAATATTTAATAATATTCTGCCAGATAAATATTTAATTTCGCCATTTTTTTTCCAAATATACGGTAAAATAAAAGTCATGCTTCTTGTTACCACTGCACGTGCCTGGTAGATACAAAGGAAGAAAGTGATTAAATAATAAAAAATATATATAAATACAACCATTTATTATTCTGAGAACAGGAAAATTATATACTTCTGTAACTATACTGAACTGAATTATACAGAATTTTTTGTATTTTATTTTTTATTTATTTAATTTATTAGAGACACTAACAGGATAATAAGCATTATAGTGAAGACTATGCCCATTATCCCAATTACAAGTGTCTTCGGCACGCTCTAGTAACATGTATATTTGCATTCAAATATATTTTACATGTACATTTATGTGTATTGTATATTTAGTGTTTGAATGTAGTGCGCTTAGTATTTAATGAATAATTGATTTAATGGATCTATAGGTTCAGGTCATCGTTTAGAAAATGGATGTTGTGTATGAGTGAGTTTTTGAAAGAAGATAAGGTGTCTGCATGAATATCAGCATCAATGTTAGGGTCAGCACAATACAAATTATATGTGCGACAAAACCTTGTGATGGGAGAAAAGTAACCGACATTATTAGTGTGCTGGCTTATTCTAAAGAACTCCGGGTTTCTTATACGGGGTTCAACATGCAAATTTATATCAGATAGAGAGAGAGAATCAATAGCTCCGCTGAGAAACTTGTGTAGCACAACGAGATCGGATATTTTCCGTCGGGACTCAAGTATGTGCATTTTGAAAAAGGCAAGTCGATCTTCGTAGCTGTGAAGGTTGTTGTATTGACCAGCTTTGTATGACAAAATAAGTAGAAAATTTTTGTTCACTCTCTCGATTCTCGTAACATGTGTTGTGTAATAAGGTGATCAAATAACTGACGAATATTCCAATATACTTCGTACCAATATAGAATATCTAGTTCTATTCCTCCTGATCCTGACCGCCGCGCCACGATAGAGTATTCGTCAGTGTCCTTTTAAACATACATAGAAAAGTCCTGGATCCGGAACCTTCTATTGTCAGTAGAGATCTTTAACCAATTAAGCTGAAATGCACACTGTAAAATAATGCACAATTTCGTCTGCATAAGAAATATTGCACATCGACGTACCTACTTACTTTTAGGTACTATTCTAGAATTATTTCAGAATTTATAATTTCTCTCTTGATTTAAAATTGCTACGTCATGGAAACAAAACTACAATGAAATGGAATCCGAGACCTCGCGCATAAAATAATTATAATAAAAACTGTGTTTTTATAGTTAATTTTTTTAATCTGTTGAATGCGCCCATACTTTTATACAAAATGTTTCGTAGCTAAGAACTTCTATTTAATTTAATTAAGGGAAAAAAACTGATGCCCATTCAGCAAAATTGCATACACGAGTAGAGGGTGAAATAAATCTCGTCCACAATAATAAGAAGGTATACTCTCGTGAGACAAATATTCACTTTGACAACTTCATGGCGTAGCAATTTCCGCTACATGTAACAATACAATTTCACGTTACAATTTTTTTCCTTTAAATGCGCCAAAGACGTATAACTTTAAAAATATGCTCGCAAGAAAACGGTTCATACAAAAATGGAAGCTACGTGTCTTGTGTGTTGTATTTTATTTTCTGCGGGTTTTCCGATACAAGACGCTATCGTATATTTTGAACTCGTACGCATCTCATCCAACTGATTATCTTTATTCTGATTAGTGTTTGATTTAATACATTATAATTCCTTAATTAATGATTAAAATTAATGATTCGGTTAATAGCTCGTATTGAAAAACTGGCCACATTTGTGATAATATTAGGTCCTTACATATGAAATTGGCGTTTAGTATGGGAGGAACATAAAGCCGATTTTTTTTTATTATAATATATTTATTTAATCAAAGTATGTACCATTGCTATCTATGCACTTTTGCCATCTCATAGGTAGTTCATCGATCCCTTTACTAAAAAAACCATTCGGACGGGAATCAATAAAATCTTTGAAGGCGGTTTGGACTGCCCCATCGGAGTTGAATTTTTTCCTTTGCAAGAAGTTATCCAAATTTCGAAAAAAATGGTAATCTGTTGGGGCAAGGTCCGGAGAGTACGGTGGATGTCTTAGACATTCCAATTGAAGCTCCTCTAATTTGGTAGCCGTCTGTTGTGCAGTGTGTGGTCTAGCGTTATCATGAAGCAGCAGTGGCCTAGAGCGATTAACCAGCCTCGGTTGTTTAGCAGCTAGCTTTTCCATCATGGTTTGCAGTTGCTGACAATAGACATCTGCCGTAATCGTCTGGCCAGATTTAAGAAAACTGTAGTGAACGACACCAGCACTAGTCCACCAAACGCTCACAAGTAACTTTTTTGGAGTCAATTTTCGCTTGGGGCATGGTTTGGCTGGTTCGGCAAGGTTCAGCCATTGCGATGAGCGCTTCCGATTATCGTACAGGATCCACTTTTCATCACAGGTAATGATTCGATTTAAAATCCCTTCATTATTGTGCCGGTTGAGTAATGCAACGCAGCAGTCAACGCGCGTTTGTTGATTTGCTTCACTCAATTCGTGAGGTACCCACCTTTCAAGCTTTTTCACCTTACCAATTTGCTTCAAGTGGATTAAAACAGTTTTATCACTAACACCGCAGCCTGCAGCTAACTCGGATGTGGTTTGCGATGGATCCGCTTCCACAATAGCCTTCAATTCTTCATTATCAACTTTGGTCTCCGGCCGTCCACGGGGCTTGTTCTGCAGGTCGAAATTTCCAGAACGAAAACGTTGGAACCAAAAACGCACTGTGTTTTCTTTTGCGGCACCGTCGCCATACACATCATTAATCCTTCGAGCCGTTTCTGCAGCACTGGTGCCACGGTGGAACTCGTACTCATAAATAACGCGATATTTCAAGTTTTTCATTTTGTAAACTGAGTGACGCAAAGAAAAAAACAATTGAGGAAAAAACAAATGAATTATAATTTTCAAAACACAAATACATGACTAAATAGCTGTATCAATTTGGATTTGGAATTCTTAACCAAAGAGAAGATATTTGAGATCAAATTTGCCAGTACGGCAAAACGCCAATTTCATATGTAAGGACCTAATATTATAAATTCGTTATCAGTTGTGGTCTTGCTCATTCGTATGGATACTGCAAGTGAGGAAAATTCTGGGAATGAGCAGACTTCTTTAAAACATGTAAGCGTTTTTATTTCTTGCTTGACACATTTTCACATCTGGCACAAATTAAAAACATGAAATAACATAACATGATCACACAGGTTACTTTTCACATATTTTGCACTTAACCTACGAAAAGTAGTGAGACTATTTACTTCTTTCACATTTGCTGGCAGTTCATTGAACAATTTGAAATCTTTATATAGCATAAACTATTTTGTGTTCCAACCAGTTTTGTTTTTGCAAGCCCAAAATCCATCCGCTCTCGCAGGATAAGTATGGACATCAAATTTGTATTTCATATTTTTATACATATGTAATGGAACTAATCGTTTATTTTATTTTACATATAATGACTGATACATTTTGTATTTTTTGTTGCCTAATTGTCATAAGCTTGAGTTGCTTTACCGTATCGCTAATTCTTGTATATTTGTTACATCTTAGGATAGTTCTCTTGGCTCTTTTTTGAATTTTTTCCTTCTCAGTTTCATTTTACAAAAATTATATTGTTGAACAATAATTTGGTAAATTGCATATCCCTGTAATATATATCACAACTGCTCAGCATCATTATACATTTAGAGGTACGAAATGGTTTAACGAATCACCTGTTAAAATGAGGATTGAAAAAAATTATGAGGCCTTTAAGAAAAATATTAAAAAATACCCTCAGAATTAATTAAATTTTTATTTCATTATACATGTAATCTGCTTACTTACTACTTTATTGTGTATATATTTTATTCTAAAATTATTTAGAATATTTCTTTAATAATAGGTAGTTTTTAAATTAATATATTATTTATACTGCAAACTGTTTTTATCTTTGCTTAAAATTTTCCATTATTTTTTCTTTACTATATTCATTTTAAAATTTTTGCTTATTATTAGTTTATTTTACTGTTGTCTCACATAATTGCATTATGATTATCGCATATTAGTTAATTTTTTTCTTATATATAGGTAGGTACATAGCAGGGGCGTGCAGTGGGAACAAGAAGCATGACTTTGATTTAACCCTATATTTGGGGAAATTAAATCGAAATTTAATATTTATCTGGCAGAATATTATGAATTATTAAAATCTGGATAATATGTTATATATTGTGATTGGAATATAACGAGATAAATATCTTATTTCGGTATCTTTTCAAAATATATGCTTAGGAAAAAGTCATGCTTCTTCTTCCCACTGCACGCCCCTGGTACATAGTATGTACTACTTACAATTTATGTAGTATATTTAAAATATAATGATACTCTTCTCGTACTCACGAGTTATATAACTCATGTAGAAGAAAAATACTATTGTAAAAACTGTCACTTTATTGTAAAAAAATCTATTTAATAAAAAAAAAAATAATATAACCACGTGATTTTTCTAATACCAATCTTCCCAATAAATCCCATAAACATTTTAGGCACTGATCACGCGTGTGGTATGCGTGACCGGCGGTTTCATAATTCGTCTTTCACGCGGATAAGCGTTTAGCATAATTTATATAAATGAACATTTTTAAATAATATTTATAATTACAGCATCTGCAATGAAGCTGAGATTGTTGTTCATCTTCGCACTCCTCACCGCAGGCACCTTCCTGCTGATCTTCCCTGGAGCGGACGCCATAGTAAGATATTTTAATTTCACCATTATTTTTAATAAGCATTTATTAATTTAATCACTTGAATTATTTTTATGTTGTGCTTTCTTTGGCGCATTTAGAGTAATTTTTTTATTCAGTCAGAAAGAGTAAAATGTGTGAACTTTGTATAATTGTTATGATTTTTGCGTAAATGTCACAATAAGTGTTCCAGTAATCTAAATAATGTATTGTCGATCGTCTTGAGTCGAGTAAGTACCAATCATAAAGATGCTCAATTTAAAATCTGACGAATAATTGGTTAATGCATTGAAAATTAGAACTCTTTATTGAATTACGATTTAAAAAGGTCTTCTCGTACAGATTTCTGTTTTTCATGTTATTGTCAATTTTTTACTGCATTCAGCTGCATTTGACAGAATGTCATCAGTTTGGAAATTAACTAATTCTAATTATTTTACGATTCCTGGCCACAGATTTTTAAAAATGGAGACGAAGATAACAAATTACGAAACCTCAGAGGAAGTCGCTATGGTCCTGGTAATGAATAATAATGTATGTGTGGGGGTTGGTGTGTGTGAAGCGTCCCTTTGGTAAGGTCGAGAAGCTACCCCCAAAACAATGCTGCTTCGTACAATAGTCGAATCAAGGGTCACCACCCCGTATTTATCGGAGTTCCGGGTTCTCCAGTTGATGATAAAGTAGGCGCGGTCAGTTTCACAGAATTTATTATTAAATGTAGACAGTGTATAAAATGACAATTGTGGTATAAAAAGTATACAGTAAAATGTATACTCAAATGGCGAGAGCCTTAGCTCAATAAGGAGCGTCCCAAGAAGTGAAGCTCCAATCGGGTAGGGCTTCGCCGTATTAGAAAGCCACTTGACGAGTGAGATGAGTGGTGTTGATGATGGGCTTCTTATACTCGCGTATTTTGGCTATTGAAATCCGAAGTCCATACGCGACGTCCGCCGTTGTGTTTAGGCTTACTCTGCACAGGGGTCATTACGGCCGCCTCTGATGCCCGCTGCTTTCTCTTTGTTCTCTCTTCTTCTCTTTTCTTTCTCCTTTGTCTGCGGTCGTTGCTCCGGCTTACTATGTCAGCGTTTCGGGCGTGTAGTACAATGTATGCGTACGTGTGCTTTCCTCCCTGTTACCGCTGGTCTCGTGCCGATGACCTGTGGTACATTTCATGTGCCTCGATCGTCGTTGTTCTTCTTCTTCTTTTTTTATTTTGGTAAATCTGTCGATCTATGCTACAAAAAACTATGCTTCCTGGGATGACGAAGTCCAGCTATCCCTCTTATCTATCTTTTCGGTGATCTTCCCGGTAGGCGACGTCTAGAGGGGATTTCATTCGCTGCTGTATGCACGAGTCTGTCACTGTCCATTCTGAGGGGAGTCCATCCGCCAGAATCTCCTTCTGGATCTACTCCATCGTGATATGTCCTCTGTTCTGCAAGTTCTTCTTATGTTTTCATTTCGGACACGATCACGTAGAATTTTTCCCGTAATGGATCTCTTTGGATTGGATTTTTTCTGATTTGAGACCTCTGTACTTTTCATGACAATGTCGTTTTTAACCATGCGCAATTTGATAAGGAGTACCTATTATTAAGTTACGATTTTTGTTATCATTGATTTAGGTTATGCTGTGACCGACTATTACCTATTACCATTAACCTATATTTAGAAATATATATATAAATATATATATATATATATATATATATATGGATATATAAGCAATATATAATAATATCTCATATCATCTATCGCTCTATATATCTATCTTATATTTTTCTTATTTCTTTTTAAAAAATAATAGAGATGCGAACACGGAATACGTGTCACATCAATATTCTTACTATTTTCAAACTAAGCTAAACGCTTGTGCTATGAAAATAGGACTAACTTGCTAGTCTGGGCTGAGATTCGAACCCGCGACCATTGGATCACGAGGCGAGTGTCCTAACCACAAGACCAACAAGCTACTCCAATATATATATATATATGGAATAATATAAGATAATATATAAGAATATATTTATATATATATAAGAATATATAATATAATATAAGAATGGATTTCCAAGTATAATTCCTTATACTTGGAAATCCATTCTTAATGGCTGTAAAATCTTTTCAAAATCAGCCCCTAATAACCCGATTCCAAGTACAGACGCAGTAAATGACCATATTAATATAACTAACAATAACGGAATTTCCAACAATAATAGAAGAATTACCAGGTCACAAAGTAAATTCAGCAATTAGCCTTGCATTAGGCTTCACTTGGATCTCGACTTCTGGAGTGAACGGGTGTGCTTGCCATCAATTCAAAACAGAACTCGAAATACAAGGCGCAAAATCCCTTTGAAAATGGCCAGTGCTATCTGTCCGAAACGTTGGGTACAATATAACAGTCTTTCTCAAGACTACAAATACGCGGGTTATCCTAGAAAATAATCCTTCATCTTTTACCCGCGAAAATCCTAATATTAACATATATATATATAAGCATATACCTAAAAGGGTATATACATTTTAATTTTTTTTAACTATATATAATGAACTATTTTGAGTAGCTTCAATCCACAAAAATAACTGCACTATAAAATAAGTATTGTAAACAATATTTTCTAAATAAATAAATATTTTATATAGGTATAGCTAATACGGCGAAAAATTCCAACATATTTCGAAGACGATTTATATATAATTAAATCGGGAACAATACTAATTTCAGATATACGTTTCTTTTCACAAAAATAAATCAAACATTTTATAATATCATTATATGACAGATGATATTTGTCGTATTCGTATTTACATTTACCACAGAAAAGACATAAAATTTACACCGAAAGTTTTGGGTGGAATTTGTAAAAAAAACATTTCTTCATGGCATGTGCCTGGCATTGGACCTTTCAAAGAAGGACGCTACTACACAAAACTCGCAGCATTAAAAATACACGGTTTTTTTCTCGACTTGACTATATCTGTGGAACAAATTGGTAGGCAAAATAAATGAAGAATTGACATGAAGTTAAGCGCAGAAAAGTCGGAAATAAAACTTCTAGCCGTAGGGACGAATTACGGCTAGAATTTTAAATCGAAATAAACAGATACGTCACGTTAAATGGAAACGTCAGAAATAAAACTTATAGCCGCAGGACGAAATACGGCTAGAATTTTAAATCAACTTTTTCTTAAGATAAGGATTATTTAATTAATATTTGTTTCTCAGAATCTTTACTAATGCACAGCTTTTTTGTCTGTATGTGCTGCACGCCACCACTGTTTACTTACCCTTATTTATTAAAATTAACAATGATATCTCGCCTGAATAAAGCCACTTAATATCATTTATTGACAGAAGAAGGACAAGACAGGAAGAAGCAAGAAACAATTGTTAAATTTATATTAACAAGAATTAAAACATTGAAAATAATTGAAGCACTACAAAAAAAATAAATTAAATCGATATCAAGCCCTCCCTAAGTATACCAACATAGCAAAGGTGTGACTGGTATAGGGATTATACATGAATGACTTTCTTTTAACCCGTGTTTTTTTAAAAAATTTAATTTGAATTAAAAAAACACTAACCCCCAAAAAGCCTCAATTTCGATATGACAACACTATTAAATATTAATACCCATCATCTTGGCTCTACACCTCGTTTTAGGACTTGAATATCTTCTTCTTCTTCTTCTTCTTCAGCCTTCATCTCTTCACTGCTAGATATATGTAGGTCTCTTCCAAAGCCATTTCTTCGGGTACAAAATAAACGACAAGTTCACTGCGGCAAAAGCGACGGCCCCTCTCTTTTGGGGTGTGAAGGATGGCACCTTATTTAAATTATATTGCTCTGGTACCTCATTTTTGACTATATGGCTTAACCAACGAGGCTGCTGAGTTTTGTCATATTGAACCAAATGGAAATTTTTGATGATACTGTAGGTTTTAATCATGTTCTAATCAATATTCTAAATATTCTTACTGAAGATGGACTATTTCCATAATAAAATGATGCTATCGATCAAATGAAATAAAATCTAACATTTTTTATTTGCAGGAACGAATTATAACATTTCAAGGAGAAAACTACAAACTGCAGAGATTGTAGGAATTTCAGGAGAAAATCTTTTTGATACTCGTCATCGGTGGTAGAATCCTCTATAAAATTGATAACAGATATGATCAGCTGCAAAATGACGTGTATAAAAAGAGCAATTGCTATTATCCTTGCTCTTTTTCTGAAACACTCACTGGCAATGTACACTTCGATAATAAGTGTAACCATGTGTACTGCTGTAATAGTAAAACCTTTGAAGTTTTTGGATGTCTAAATAATACACAGAACGATATTGAAAAATTATTCTATATCTTTAACTTTAACAGAAAACCTGATATTTCCCTCGCCACGCAACTGCGCGCGGACCGTATTCCACTTCTGAAAAGAGATTTTCTAAATGTTAATAGTACTGTCATGCTTCTTGTAGATAATTACACTGACGACATAGTAATTTTTGAATATAACTTTTTTGGTGGAGGTTTTGTCAGTGAATGGAGTATAAAGCCATTAAATGACACGCCTCAGGAATCATCCAGTGATGAAATTATTAACAGCATTGTTAACGCTGAGACTACGACAGATGAGATGTCAACACCCACCACATAGGATTTCACGTTCTCTCGTCACGAGAGGAAATACATATCATCTCATTACTTTGATGATGCTAACATTCTTCAGCACAACAGTGATGCGCAGAAAAATATGGTAATCTTTAAGCAAGCCTCAATGAGGCTAAATATTATACTGCAAGAAGATTATAGATTAGGAGACAGACTAACGTTATAGTATCAAACCTGAAATATTTTCTGTGGATGTGGATATTATCAACAGGTAATAAAGGTACTCAAAAGTGTAAGAAAAAAGTTAAAAGGTAATATTGTTAAATAGTGACCCGAATAAAATGAATAAAATTTAGATTTGTTACTATAACGTAAATGAAATGATTATTTATAGAGCATCAAAGCGTCTCTCGGAAGAAATGCGCCTGGCAGTCGTGAATATAGTTTTCTTTCTTCCTTCCTTCCTTTTCCTTTCTTATCCTTTATCTAAGTCCTTTTTATCCAAAATATCCCGAACTCAAGTGTCATAATATCCATGCCTTTCGTAGGTACATGACGTAGGTATATATAGTAGATTATATAGATAGAGAGGAGAGAGAGTGTGTTGTTGTGGTGCATTGGAGAGTAGGGGAAGCGAGTTCCAGTAATATTTATCAAGACATAAATACATGATATTTAAGAGAAAACACAAATA
>JADDOH010018916.1:0-26432 GCA_016648135.1 Agrypnia vestita
ATTGGCCGGTTGAGTATTGAGTTGCAACGCAGCAGTCAACGCGCGTTTGTTGATTTGCTTCACTCAATTCGTGAGGTACCCACCTTTCAAGCTTTTTCACCTTACCAATTTGCTTCAAGTGGATTAAAACAGTTTTATCACTAACACCGCAGCCTGCAGCTAACTCGGATGTGGTTTGCGATGGATCCGCTTCCACAATAGCCTTCAATTCTTCATTATCAACTTTGGTCTCCGGCCGTCCACGGGGCTTGTTCTGCAGGTCGAAATTTCCAGAACGAAAACGTTGGAACCAAAAGCGCACTGTGTTTTCTTTTGCGGCACCGTCGCAATACACATCATTAATCTTTCGAGCTGTTTCTGCAGCACTGGTGCCACGGTGGAACTCGTACTCGTAAATAACGCGATATTTCAAGTTTTTCATTTTGTAAACTGAGTGACGCAAAGAAAAAAACAATTGAGGAAAAAACAAATGAATTATAATTTTCAAAACACAAATACATGAGTAAATAGTTGTATAAATTTGGATTTGGAATTCCTAACCAAAGAGAAGATACTTGAGATCAAATTTGCCAGTACGGCAAAACGTCAATTTCATATGTAAGGACCTAATATTTTTCCCAATTTTTCATCTTTTGGAAATGGATCATTCTTTCGATATTAATAAAATTTACAAATTTTACATACTTTATACACAGGATTACAGTTGGATAAATAAGAAAAAGTGTTTAATCAGATTCCTTTTCAAATAGTAATCTTTTAAATTTGTTTTCATATTAGTAATTTATAATTTATTCATGTCACATATATTTGTTTTTATTTTGTTATTGTCTGTATTTCAATTTTTATTTTATTTAAGAAATTTTAACAGTTTCAATCGTTATAACGTTAGAGCACAGTGTACATTGCATAAATCAATTACAAAGATTAAAATGGGTTTGAAGGCTTGATTATTTCGAACTTATAGAATAGAAAAATAATGTTTTGTCAATTTGATTTTGTCAATATTTTTATTTGTTTATCTGAATCACATATGGAAATCGTTTAATAATAAAAGAAACATTGACAAAATCAGATTGACAGAACTTTCTTTCGCTCTCCTGTATAATTCGAATAATCACTTACGCCCTTTTGGCTTCCTCCCTCGATAGTAATAATGTCGCCATAAAATAATTTTCCTCATACTAAAGAATTTTTATTTTGAAGTCAGGGCTCCACCAACATGATTTTTTTGCCTGGCGTTTCACTAGTGTTTAGTTTCGTTTACGGAGCGGTGGTTTCGGAGCCTTCTAGTCACGATCGAGCGCACTAAAATTTTCCGGAAGTTGAATTCTATCGATGTCCGAAGCCGTTGGTGTTGCGGAGGAGTTGCGTCAGTCGAGCCCCCCGCCCGGTTGTCTTATCGCCGCTTTCCATTTTCCGTGCGAAGTGCGCGCCCACGATTTCCCCCTCGCGTGCACTTGACACGTACGCCGTAATCGGCGTTCCTCACGCGCGTGTTGTTATTACAATGACACGCGTGTTCAGATACTAAAAAAATAATCGAGCGTTTTTAGAAAATAGCAATATTGAGATTTTAAGGGGGGGGTAAGGTTAATTCGTTCAAAAAAAGGGATGTTTTTGTGAATTTTTTGTGACGTCACAGTTAAAATTTCTTTATTGAAACCAATGATACATTAAAGTATGACATTCGAAGAATATTGTGTAAAATTTTCAAGAAGAAATATTTAAAAATACGGCAATTGCAGCAATTATTTGGACGTGTCTCGAAAAAAAGTAGAATTGCGGTGTCTCTCATAACTTGGTGCTGGATCATCTGAAATCAAAAAATCAAAGTTCATTCGTTAGATAATATGTTTCCCGAGGTAACGCTGGGGGGTTTTTCAATTTTTTTCAATTTCAAAAAATGTCAATTTTTCATTTTTTTGGAACACTGAATGGAAAACGCGATTTTTTTGCGAAAAAAATCGGCTAATTTGTTATTAAAAAATATAAATTATTATCAAATTTGAAAAAAAATCTCCAGCGTTACCTTGAAAATTATGTACATAAATAGTGTTCAAAATTTCAAAAGGACCGGTGCAGTAGTTTTGAAATTATGAGGGACACCGACATTGAAAACATGAGATGTGGGGAAAACGCTTTAAAGTTTTGCACACTGTAAAATTCAAAATAAAACTCGACACTTATTTTATACTTACACATAATCGTCGATGCCATTTTCACACAGCAAAGAGCTTTCATCATCAGCATCTTAAACTCTTCCAATACAATAGCACGTCCGGTAGTCCTCAGGCGAGCGCGTCTCTCAGCTGCCCGAGCAGGTATAGAAAATCAGTCTGACCATCACTCAAATGTTCATAATTTCGTCAATTTTGCTCCGATTGACTTGAAACTTTGACACAATATTCTTGCGATCGTATACATTCATTTAAAAAATTAAAAATAAAATGCAAAAAAGTTAAAAACCTTACCCCCCCTTAAGGCAGTATTCTAGTTTAGGCGCTCGAAAAAAAAGCCATTTTTATGATTTTTTTAGGCATTGCAGACATCGCAAATAAAGATATTTAATTTGAGATGATTATGACTACACCTAACACCGACGAATACCTACGTCTCGTTTATTTTTTATTGTCGTTAATTAAGTGTTGGGATAGCTACTTTGGGCGCGATTATTAATAAAGATATTGATGTAGGGTTTGTTAGGCTTGATAAATACACTCTTGAAATACATATATTTAATTTTTTTATATATATTTTATGCACTTATAACATACAAAAACACAATTTGAATACAGCGCCACGATTTTTTAAATTTAAAATAAATAAATAAAAACACTTTTCTTTGCATCAAACCACGATTTATTATTGTGCCAACCGGTTTCGCTTAAACTTAAGCTTCATCAGGACAACTTAATAACTAAGTTTTTAGTTTTAGTTATTAAGTTGCCCTGATGAAGCTTAAGTTTAAGCGAAACCGGTTGGCACAATAATTAATCGTGGTTTGATGCAAAGAAAAGTGTTTTTATTTATTTTAATATGTCAAATCACAAAGTTATTGCTATCTACCAAAGTATTTTTTTTATTTATATAATTTTTTGATTACATATTTGACAGTTAAAGATCCTGCTAACTATGAGTGAGTTATCTGCAGGTATCTTCTATTACTAATGAATATACATTACCATTTTTTTTTATTTTTATTATTTTTATTTTATTTTTTTATTTATTAGAGACACTAACAGGATAATGGGTACATGACACTCAGATAATAAACATTGTAGTGAAGACTATGCCCATTATCCCAATTACAAGTGTCTTCGGCATGCTCTAGTAACATGTATTTTTGTAATTAATTATATTTCACATGTACATTTATGTATATTATATATTTGTGTTTGAGTGTAGTGCGATTAGTATTTAATGATCTATAGGTTCATGTCGTCGTTTAGAAAATGGATGTTGTGTATGAGTGAGTTTTTGAACGAAGATAAGGTGTCTGCAAGAATATCAGCATCAATGTTAGGGTCGGCACAATACAAATTATATGTGCGACACAACCTTGTAATGGGAGAAAAGTAACCGACATTATTAGTGTGCTGACTTATTCTGAAGAACTCAGGGTTTCTTATACGGGGTTTAACATGCAAATTTATATCAGATAGACAGAGAGAATCAATTTGATATCAGTGCTGGCTTACATACGAATTTATAAAATTATGTAAAAATATTTAGCATGCAGACAGTTCCCTATTGTTCATAATAAACTCCCTGCATGCCACTTTTACCTTTGCATATGAGTCCAACCCAAACGAGTCGGAGGGCATACCATTGAAAACCGTTTGGTATTTTAAACTGTAATGTTCTTATTACAGATTAGAAGGTCGATCTGCGCTAGTGTTGAAATGGGCCATCTAAAAAGAAAAAAAATGAAATTTTAAGTTCGATATATCACTGCGACCGACTGAACTAGAAATATTTCAATAGGAATTTTTCAGGGATTTTTTCATTTTATTTGACTTGTATTAAAGGCAATGAATTTTTCATATTATGTATAAGTTACTGTAATGACAGTCAACATTTTGCAGAGGATAAGTCAAAAATATTGAAAAAAACGCTAACTTTAATCTTGCATATTACCTCCTTTGATATTAGGTTATGGTTGTTTGAACATTTTCGACCCATAATCAAGACAGGAATCTACCTGTAAAGTATTGTGGACTAGCTCTGTTACGCCCGTATATCCTTGATTAACATTTTTATTTTTTTATTTTTTAATAACACACACGGTAGATAGTCCCAGTGTGATATGAGAGTGCAATTTAACAAAGATTCTAATCTATTGCACTTTCTAACACACATTTAAAATGCAATTTTAGTTTGGTGGCAAAGTGCACGTCGCTTGCCGAAGTAACTGGAAACCGTGCGCCATGCACATTAGTGCACGTTGCATCAGCCGAGCCCCCAATGACGTCACGACGCGTTGAATTAATATTAAAATGGAAGTATGTACTCATATGTTAATCCATAGTACCTTATCGTCGTCTCCTTGTATTTATACAAGTGTTTGTAATTATACTTATTTTGCTTTGTTATTATTTGTTTTCTCTTTCGATTCGTAGAAAATGGAGGACGATTCGCCATCTTTTTTTCTATCGCTGGAAAATCGTGTGGTCGACATTAAAAGTATTGTAACGAGCTGTTCGTTGACATTTGACAGTTCCATAGAAAAGTGTCACATGCGCAGAACGGCGGGCCGGTATGCCCAGTGGTTGAAATAAGAACTAACATGATTAATAAATAGCGAAGAAATGGAAGGGTTCTTACCCGAGTAGAAAAACAAAAGAGAGCTGTTCTTTTGTGTTTGAATAAAAAATAGCAGTAGTATTGCGTTGCGAGCGATTGTAAAATGTGAGAGATAATGTACAAGCGATAATAAAAGATTTATTTTACGAGTTGTGCCATTTCATTTTTCGAGCGAGCCACGCCACGTAACAGTATTATCACGGAATGGCAAGCAAAAGGAATTGCGCTCTGTTTAAATTCTTTATAATGGTCACCTTATTATATGTATAACACATGTACGTATTTTGTCCTACAAAGCTGGTCAATACAGTAACCTTCACAGCTATGAGGATCGACTTGCTCTTTTCAAGATGTACAAACTTGAGTCCCGACGGAAAATATCCGATCTCGTTGTGCTACACAAGATTCTCAGTGGAGCTATTGATTCTATTTTTTATCTGACTAAATTTGCATGTTAAACCCGGAGTTCTTTAGAAGAAGCTAGCACTCTAATAATGCTGGTTATTTTTCTCCCATCACAAGAATGTGTCGTAGTTACAATACACATTGTGCTGACCGTAATGTGATGTTGATATTCTTGCAGACACCCTATCATCATTCAAAATGTCACTCCTATACAACACCCATTTTCTTGACGATAACCTAAACCCATAGAACACATTAACCAATTATTTAGCTATACATTTTTACATGTTCACATTACATTAATATTCTAAAATATACACATGCATGTTTATGCTAGTCAGACACTTGTAAATGGAATAATGGGCGGTCTTAATCAATAATGTATTATTTTTCATGTATCATGTACCCATTATTCTGTAAGTGTCTAGTAAAATAAAATATATAAAAAACATCATCGAAGGATCGAGAACGGCCTATAACAATCTAACTGATGTCCATCTGATCTACCTGGGTGATCTACAACATTCGGGAAACGCCTGTAACAACTGAGAAGCGACGAGGACCTTCTAAACACTGGAATAATCTAGAAAGTACGAAAATATATAAAAATTTGGGGAAAATACCAGCCGCGGCGCAGTTCAGTTGTCGTGTTTGTTCGGTGCGAAGTTGGTCACGAGCCGCGATACTGTGCTCAGGGTAGCCAGTCGTAAGATAATCGAAGCGATACATAAGACGAAATAATCGAGCGAAGTACCTTATTGGCGAAATAGATCGGAGCGATTTCTATGTACGAGAATTGAATATTATACGAGCGATAAATAAGGGTTACCCAGCGACAATAAAGAGTGATATATTGCGAAATAGTGTAGATTAAAGAATAGCGTTAGGTTTAAGTCGTGTTTCGTGACTTAGTACAGTAATTAATCATTAATTATCGCTGATCGCTAATTAATTTCCAGTGCTTTCGTTCATTCCTTCTTAGCCACGACACGTGACAGTATTTTTATTGCTGGAATAAAATTAGAGAAGATACTAGATAATAATAGGCATGATGGCAGTATTAAAGAATAAGTGATTTTAGGGAAGAAAATATTTTGAAAGGATTCTAAAATGTTTACTGAGGCTCGACATCACACAGACGAAATGACAGCTGCGGGCGTTTTTGCGCGAAGTTAAAAATATGTAGACGATAATGCAATTATTAGGGTAAAAACTTAGTTTATTACTGAAATAATGTTATTTTCGGTAATAGTAGACGTGTACCTATAATATAGAATGTTATTTCAAAATCTGTCATCATGCCTATTGTATGCCTGGGTTGCGATTGAAAGATGTCCTTGTGTTGATATCAAATGCCGCATTGAACAAGCAAG
Source organism: Agrypnia vestita (assembly GCA_016648135.1). Lineage (NCBI taxonomy): Eukaryota > Metazoa > Arthropoda > Insecta > Trichoptera > Phryganeidae > Agrypnia > Agrypnia vestita. Next base: position 6,582 of record JADDOH010018916.1, read on the forward strand.
CTCTTGCAACCTTTAACCTGCAGTCATAACACCCTCGTTATTCAAGGGAAGGTCCAAAAGTTCGCGGAATGGAGGGGATGTTAATTAAATATAACAATGAGACTATTAGGAAACTGCATAATGACAAGTTAGTATCAGTATTCTTACTATTCTCAAAATGAGCTAAACGCTTGCGCTATGGAAACAGAACTAACGTGCTGGTGTCCTGGAATGGGACTCGAACCGCCTACCACCAGATCACCAGGCGAGCGTCATGACCACTACACCAACAAGCTACACAATATACTAGCATTCATTTACTGCCTGGGGACTTGTAATAACTCTTTCTATTTGTAGCGCCCAATTCCAAAAACCCCTAAAAATATTTTATGTGTTTTTGGATTTTATGTTTTGTTTTGGGATGAAAAAAGTATATTTGGAAAGCTTCTTTGCGGTGTTTTAAACTAAACCCTGTTTTTTAACTTGCAGTGTCAATGCATTAAAGTGATTTTTGCAAGAAACAATATGTAATTGCATGTAGCTGACAAAAAATCTACAAAACTGCAAATTGCATACGGCATTGTAGTGATTAACACTTTGACTGCTGAACGATTTTCTTCGACATCATCTCGGTGCTGAAAATTTAGCCAATATTTAAAATTCTTAAGAGAATGATTTTGGGGATAATTCATTGTCATTTACCCCCATAAACCCATTAGTTCTCTCCAGGCGGTCAGCACCGCCATAAACACACCACTGTTTTTTCAATGACAAATGTCGTGTAGTGCGTTTACACTCGCCCAAAAATCTGGTCAATATTATTCACCAAAATAATTATTTTTCAAAAATTATTATTATTGCATATCTTATCTTATTCAGATATTTTACAATTCAGACACTGTCTACTGTGTAGGGAGTAAAGGATAACAGTAGTGTTCCATTAGACTTTTTCATAAAAATTGTTACCGATATTAATATTTTCATACGTATAAAAAAATACATCAACCGTTCTCACAAAAGCGATCTAGAGTAGAAGCTATAATAATTTTTAGGCAGGAATAATTCAAACAAGCTGACGTTGGCTATTAATGAAACTATACTTTCCTAGATTTTGTACTAAAGACACTAACCGAATAAAACGAAAGCGAAGCAAATTATTTTGAAAAAAAATGTGCACAATAAATGTAAAGATCCATTTTATTTTCGCCCTGAATGCCTGACCAACCAGATTTTTTTATTTTATTATTTAATTTATTATTATTTACTAATAAGGTTTACTATAAGGTAAAAAGGTATAACACCATTGGCTCACTATTACTCTCAGCTCCGAGCGCAGACGTCCGTCCAACTCACGGTGTTTCGTACAACCAACTGCCCGCATTTCCGGTTGACAGCCATCCCCTCTACTAAGAGTACAAGAGACAATGTATTATATCTATTCCATAGATACAAATACTACATGCATTATTTAAAATAATCTGAAATCCGTTTATGGGGGTTTTGGAATTATGAGTTACGATTTCTTCTTCTTCAACTTTGTTTGGACTCAAGAGTCTGTTTGTACAGGAGTTTCCCCTTGTGGTGCTGAATTCCAGCTATCTCTCCTTCGCTTCGATGGTCTCCCTGGTGGAAACGGTCCATCTGGTACGCCATGCAGAGCTATGCATGGTAATCTTGTTGTGCTCTTCTCTGTACGTGTTGGTATACCCCCATCTGATCACATCTTGAACCTCGCAGACCTTCCTGATTGCTGTATTCCTCACGCGATCTTGCAGAATCTTCCCAGCAATGGCACCCAAAGTTCTCATTTGAGTTGTTCTTAGCATGCTCTTTGTCTTGACAGTATCCGCCCATGCTTCATACCACATGTGTTACAACTTATATATGTCTAAAATATTAATATAAATATTTTTTTTTTATAAAATGAGCTTTTTGAACTTATTATTTTATCATCATCATCATCATTCTTGGCACTACAACCCTTGGTGGGTCTAGGCCTCCTCAATAATTTTCCTCCACTCATCTCGGTCTAGTTTGGAAGCTCTAAGGCAGAGATATCTTTGAGGACGTTGTCACTCCATCTTGATTTTGGCCTTCCTAAGCTCCTTCGCCCTGTCGGCCTTGAGTTCAGCAGGGACTTTGGTGCTCGATGCTCGGACATTCTCTCCACACGACCCAGCCACCGAAGTCTTCCCAGTTTTATAAATTTTGCAACGTTTGGCTACTTAAATAGAGTTAATATTTTATACTTAGATTTTTTCTGTTAGTAAATAAAATACATAAACATTTTTGCCCGCGGTTCGACCTTGCGCGCAATGTCGCAATCGTGTCACAATCGGCGGCATGGTTTCGTCACGATCCCCGCGCGAACACATTCCGACGGCATTCTCGGAAATCTTTTCGCTGGAATTCCGTCTCGTGACGTCGGCGGAGGCGCGATCGCGGCGGCCAATCGCGGCGCGCCACGTCCGACCAATCGCGGCCCTCCTGGCGGGGGCTCGGCCCGATGCGGATCGGCAACGCCGCCTGGAAGTGCAGCGGTGCAATCGGCTGCACTTTGCACAATCTGATGCGGCCGCGAACTCGTTATCGGCGGATCGATCGCTGGCGGACATTAGACTTGTATTGAACGCGATACAGGTGTGACAGAGTTGCTCCACAACACTATACAGCAGGCGCGTGCAGTGGGAACAAGAAGCGTGATTTTTATTTAACCGTATATTTGGGAAAAAAATATCGTAATTAAATATTTATCTGGCAGAGTATTATCAAATATCAAAATTTGAATAAAATGTTATAAAAATATACAGGCTTATTTGTAAAACATTAATAACCTCGCGGGGTTATATTCCTGCCTTGATTATAAGTTGAAAATGTTCAAGCTATTATGACCTAATATCAATAGTTAAGGAGATATGCGATATCAAAGTTTGCATTTTTTTTCAATATTTCTGACTTATTTTTTGTAAAACGTTGGACTATCATTACAGAAACTTATATCGAATATTAAAAATTCATTCCCTTTAATACAATTCAAATAAAAAAATAAAAACCTTCAAATTCCAATTGTAATGTTTTCCAGTTGGAATTTTTTCAGGGTTTTTATCATTTTATTTAACTTGTATTGAAACGAATGAATTTTTCGTAATCGTTATGAGTTACTGTAATGATAGTCCGAGGTTTTACAAAAAATAAGTCAGAAATATTGAAAAAAAATTGCAAACTTTGATGTCGCATATCTCCATAACTATTGATATTAGGTCATAATAGCTTGAACATTTTCAACTCATAATCAAGGCAGGAATATAGCCCTGCGAGGTTATTAATGTTTTACAAATAACTCTGTATGCTGAGGAAAAAGTCGTGCTTCCTGTTCCCACTGCACCTCCCCGCTATACAGGCAGATTCCTGCCCAAATATTGAAAAAATTAAATAATAGAAAGAAACGCCTTTTTCTTCAATTCCGAATGTAATTCGATATGGAATCTAGATTGTTTATATTTGTACTTAAAAAATAATTTTATTAACCTACTTTTCTATGTTTGTATTACACATACTTGTTGCAGTTTCAATTTCTCGAATCTTCGTTGCAAAATTGCAATAATGAAGCAATGTAACTCAGGTATGATTTAAAACAAATAACAAATAAGTTTTAAAAAAAATTCCACGGGTTCAGAATTGAGGTTATACAACCCGTCGCGCACGATGCTCGTCTACTCGAATCTCGATTCTCGCGCGCGCGCACACACACTCGTATATAATAGAAAGAGAGAGAGTGAGAAAGCCGCACGGAGGGGGCATAACGCTTTTTCCTTACGTGACGATTTCTAACAGTCAACTCCTACCGCAAGCCGCGTTAAGGACCTCAATTCTAAAAATTATGAATTTTACTCACTTTTGCTAGACGATTGTTTGAACGTGGCTAAAGATGTTTATCTTTAAAATATGTTTTCTCCTTTTAAGTAATTTTTCGATTGTTTTTTCTCTACCCAATATCTATTTGAAATATGCCCGAATTCTGTTAGTTATTGTGTCGTACATTATACAATTATAATATTTTTGCACATACCTGCAAATCTCTGTTTTATTTCCATTAATAAAATATATTTTTTTTATAAAATCGTTTTTACTCCCTTTCTTTTAACTTTTAGCGTCTGCTTGCTTGTCTGTCGAAATAACCTTGGATCGATTTTTAACCCTTTTCCCGTGATCCAATCGAGCTGAAACATTGCAGGCAGACTCTTGGCGATGATAAAAATGAACTAACAAATTTTCGTTTAAATATATTAATAATTATAGTATAATATTGGAATTTTCGAAATTTTTGATTACTCCCTTTCGTAGCGTCGCCCGACTCGAGCCCAACGCGTGGGGTAAGCGCCAAACCTGTTTCAACTAGCAAATGAGAAAGGGAGTATAATAAAAACTTGTTTTTTATGGGTTAGTTTTTTTAGATATTAAATTTTGGTTTCTTCTCGTGGAACGTCGCCAACTCCTGATCGCTGTCTGCTGCGCAAAATTTGGAAATATATTGTTTACTGTTTGTTTACACAAAGTTTGGCGCAAAGAATTTTGGCTAATGATGCGGTATTTTATTTGTTGGTGGCTTGTTGTTCCTTGCGTTATCATTGTGGAGACAGAAGAAATTGTGCGACTCAATTTCAATAATGGATAGAGTCATGAATGTTGATGAAGTCCTCCGGCGTATGGAAAAAGACTGAGAAGTGCTGAGGACTATCAAGATGAGAAAACTGGAGTGTCTCGGACATGTTATGAGAGGACCTAAATATAGTCTGAACCAACTCATCAACCAGGGGGAAATAAGTGGTAAAAAGTTACGGCTGGTTTCAGTTATCACTTAACAACACCTTTGGTGTGCTCATTAACTAATAATGGTTATTGGTGGCACGTGAGCATGCGTAGTATTGACCTTCTTTAGCCCTTGCTTATTAGTGGCGTGTGTGTACGCACATTGCTAGTAATAAGCATGCTAATGTCATTCACCATGAGAAGGGGTATCTTTTGAGCATGTGTGAACGGCTTGCTTATGTCATTCGCGGCTAGTATCTATTATCAATGCGATCTTTTCAGTCCGCGACTTATTATAAGAATCACGAATGTCTGTGGAATATTCGGTCACCGCTGTGTAAAAATAATATAGCAAAAAATAATGTTTATGAAACTTTATTAAAAGACATGAATGATTCAAATCTTACAATAAAAATTATAAAAACTAAAATCAAATATATTTTGATTTATTGGTTCACTTGAATTTTCTATTTCAGTTTGCAGTTTCCATTTTGAACAAGATCGTCTTTATTCTATGACAAGAGCATGCCAGTAATAAGCATGTGTGTTTGATTAAACCCAGGAACTGTTCTGATTTATTGGTTCACTTGAATTTTCTATTTCAGTTTGCAGTATTTCAATTTTGAATTAGAGTTCCTCTCTATACTATGACAAGAGCATGCCACTAATAAGCGTGTGTGTTTTTTTGATTGTTAGCATTGAGCATACTTATTTATGATAGTGAACAAGTGTATACAGTTGTTAGGGCATGCTAGTTTTGAGCAAGCTAATGGGCATGCCAGTAATAAGCATGTGTATCTGTACCTTAATTCCCAACTCATTTTTTCTGAATGCGCTTGTGAAGCATATAATTTCATACAAAATCCCTTCGGTAGGAAACTAGCACCATCATTCTTTTGGCGACCTCATTAACCTATTTCCCATATAAAACTTCGAATGATTAATTATGACGGATTAATAGAATAATTAGTGAATCTGATAATCTATTTATGTATTATCATGTGTGAAAAATTTCAGCTCGATTGGGCATTAGGAAGCGCGAGATAGATCGATTAAAAGTTTCCGTCCAGACAAACAAATGAACGGACATACAGGTGAAGCTAATATAAGCGTGGTATAAATTAGGGATGCAACAATGCGCACTTACGATACCGATACCGATGCGAACAGTGAAGATTTCAAAACATGCAAAAAGTTGTGGATTTAGATTAGAATCGGACGTAATTAATTGTATAATATTTATTTAGAATGCTTATTTTATAATGAATTTAAAAAAATTATAATTTAACAACATTGCGTTCAGATTATTATATGATTAACTTGTTGGTGTAGTGATCATGACGCTCGCCTGGTGATCTGGTGGTCGGTGGCTCGAGCCCCATTCCAGGACACCAGCAATTTAGTTCTATTTTCATAGAACACTTGGCTTAGTTATTGATGCCATACGTATTCCGTGTTCGGAATGAAATTATGAAACGCGGGGATTCCCCAGCGTAGATAAATTGTGCCGCTTTTAAACATGAAACGAATTAAGCGCGAAGATAACGCGTTTACCTAGACATGGATTATGTATGAAGCAAAATTCAAAATGTATTGGTATATCGCGGATTCCGATGTATATCAGAAAAATATATCGGTATTGGATGCATCCCTAGTAAAAAGGTCACTTGAGAATCGAGCCTGATATCACTTCACAGTCATAAAAATTAACTTCCCACTATACAGCGTTATTTGTAAAACATTAATAACCTCGCAGGACTATGTTCATGCCTTGATTATGAGTCGAAAATGTTCAAGCTATTATGACCTAATATCAATAGTTAAGGAGATATGCGACATCAAAGTTTGCATTTTTTTCAATATTTCTGACTTATTTTTTGTAAAACATTGGACTATATATATCGACTATGTATATCGAATATGAAAAATTCATTCCCTTTAATACAAGTCACATAAAAAAATAAGAACCTTCGAATTCCAATTGGAAAACATTCCAATTGGAATTTTTTCAGGGTTTTTATCATTTTATTTAACTTGTATTGAAACAAATGAATTTTTCGATATGAGTTACTGTAATGATGGTCCAAAGTTTTACAAAAAATAAGTCGGAAATATTGAAAAAAAAATACAAACTTTGATGTCGCATATCTCCTTAACTATCGATATTAGGTCATAATAGCTTCAACATTTTCGACTCGTAATCAAGGCAGGAATATAGTCCTGCGAGGTTATTAATGTTTTACAAATAACCCTATATATCAGAAAAAGATATCGCCGATATATCGGTATTGGATGCATCCCTAGTAAAAAGGTCACTTGACAATCGAGCCTGATATCACTTCACAGTCATAAAAATTAAAATTAAATTATATACTAGTAACTGTGGAATGAAGAATTCCATCCATCCTGAATAAATAAATCATCGGTAATTCCAATGTCTTGATTACGTCTGTTCTCAGCAGAATTAACGTAATTTATTCCACTGAGATTACAATCATTGTTAAACGTAATATAAATATACACTACTAGCTTACCCGCGCGGCTTCGGACGCGTAGATTTTTAGTAGCTTTTAATCATATTTTATCAATTTGTATATTAACCTTAACATATAGATATATGACGTCGCGGACTTTTTTATATAACTTTTTCTCTATAGAAAGTATTTATGCAAGTTTCCATATTGAAAATATGCAAAGAAAACAACCTTACAGAAAACCAGGAATATTTCAAGCTTATGAGAAATGGAAACCAATTTATAGTGCCTAAATTTAAAACAACCCAAATGCAGAACCACTATATTTATAAAGCCATTAACCACACACATTTCCCTCCACCCTCTCCACTCGCTGTTAAATTAAATTACTATATTCAGTGGAAAATATGTAATTGGCATAATTTTAAAACCATTATTTTATAATTGTTAAGATGTTGATTTGCTGTTAATTTTCACCAAAATAAAATAAATAAATAAACTACTACAATAACTTACCTATCGACTGTACAGTAGCCGGCAAACATCTCGAAATTTTACGGCGTAGTGGGGGGAAGTTTTCGCATGTACCATTCCAACAAAGAGACCCAAATTTTGTCTTCTGCGCATCCCCCCACTACGCCAAAGAATCACAAGAAGTTTGCCGGCAACTGTACGCTGCTTACCTCTCAGAGCAAATCGAAAAAATTAAAATCTTCCTAAAATCAAACTTAAATTCGTAAACCATTTAAACCTATTGCTTTCTTCAAAATACTTCAATACTTCATTATCATATTACCTTTATTACCGTATTAAAATGACTCAATGACGCATTATGTACCTATAATTATATAGAAAATATATATTATATATATATATTCTAGATATATAAGATTATATATATATATATAGATAGATATATAGTCATCTATATATATATATATATATATATATAATAGAGGAAGAATAAGAACTGAGGCTCTCTCATCAGACTCAAGAGCTTCTCCTCACTGATGAGGTCTACATGACTACAAAGTATTTTAAAAAAGTGTCAATTTGATATGTAAATATATAAGAATTGTATTTGTACCATATGTCAAATAAATAAAAAATAAAAATCTCTTACGTGACGTTCCCGTAACTTCGTGTAACGTCCGTAATTTCGTTTGAATTCAGGGCTAAAAAACGAAATTAAACGGCCGGAGGTGGGGCTTGAACCCCGGGCCAGCAAACCCGAACCGGAGCGTCAAAAAGATACTATAAATATACACTAGGGCTTAGCAAAGACGCTAACCAATGTTCTGTCATTTTTTACAGGTTACAGCTAGTTATTAAATAAATAAAAGTTTCTAGGCCATGGGAGCATCTGTGTTATATTATTTGAACAGATAGATAAGATAACAGTAAAAAGTAACAGATAAACTCGTACAAGTGTCATTTTTTATCTTAAATAAACCGAATAGTTAAACACGATGCTGTATCAACTGATTCTTTGTTCAGTTCATTTTGAAATATGACTCTTGGGGTAGGTTTTAGATATTTTTTTTGTGTTACTAAGCCATCGATTTGGAATGAACACATCACTTTTCCTCTTGAAAATGTTTACAAAAATCGCGTTGGTCACGAAGCTATACTATCATTTATAACTGGCGTTTTTAGTAGCGGGTAATTTGTTTTTGATTAACTATTTAAATCGAAAAATATTATTGAATTTATTTAATTCTTAAAAATTCATTAATTTCATTGAGTACCGCAATAATGGATCGTCAATAACGGTGAATACTCACTAAACTTTGTAATTTGAAAACAGCGCGATTTATTTTAAACTGAAAGTTTGTATGTACTTCCAAAAACGACAAATGCGAGTGATCAAAATAAATTCGATGCGAATATTATATTCCTTGGTGTAAGATTTTCAATTACTTATTAAGCACATTTAACAATTATATTTTGTACATATAACTTAAATCGCTGTATCAGAACCAATGAGCTGTGTAAAATTATCAATATATTAGGTCCTTACATATGAAATTGGCGTTTTGCCGTACTGGCAAATTTGATCTCAAATATCTTCTCTTTGGTTAGGAATTCCAAATCCAAATTTATACATCTATTTACTCATGTATTTGTGTTTTGAAAATTATAATTCATTTGTTTTTTACTCAATTGTTTTTTTCTTTGCGTCACTCAGTTTACAAAATGAAAAACTTGAAATATCGCGTTATTTACGAGTACGAGTTCCACCGTGGCACCAGTGCTGCAGAAACGGCTCGAAGGATTAATGATGTGTATGGCGACGGTGCCGCAAAAGAAAACACAGTGCGTTTTTGGTTCCAACGTTTTCGTTCTGGAAATTTCGACCTGCAGAACAAGCCCCGTGGACGGCCGGAGACCAAAGTTGATAATGAAGAATTGAAGGCTATTGTGGAAGCGGATCCATCACAAACCACATCCGAGTTAGCTGCAGGCTGCGGTGTTAGTGATAAAACTGTTTTAATCCACTTGAAGCAAATTGGTAAGGTGAAAAAGCTTGAAAGGTGGGTACCTCACAAATTGAGTGAAGCAAATCAACAAACGCGCGTTGACTGCTGCGTTGCATTACTCAACCGGCACAATAATGAAGGGATTTTAAATCGAATCATTTACCTGTGATGAAAAGTGGATCCTGTACGATAATCGGAAGCGCTCATCGCAATGGCTGAACCCTGCCGAACAAGCCAAACCATGCCCCAAGCGAAAATTGACTCCAAAAAAGTTACTTGTGAGCGTTTGGTGGACTAGTGCTGGTGTCGTTCACTACAGCTTTCTTAAATCTTGCCAGACGATTACGGCAGATGTCTATTGTCAGCAACTGCAAACCATGATGGAAAAGCTAGCTGCTAAACAACCGAGGCTGGTTAATCGCTCTAGGCCACTGCTGCTTCATGATAACGCTAGACCACACACTGCACAACAGACGGCTACCAAATTAGAGGAGCTTCAATTGGAATGTCTAAGACATCCACCGTACTCTCTGGACCTTGCCCCAACAGATTACTATTTTTTTCGAAATTTGGATAACTTCTTGCAAAGGAAAAAATTCAACTCCGATGGGGCAGTCCAAACCGCCTTCAAAGATTTTATTGATTCCCGTCCGAATGGTTTTTTTAGTAAAGAGATCGATGAACTACCTATGAGATGGCAAAAGTGCATAGATAGCAATGGTACATACTTTGATTAAATAAATATATTATAATAAAAAAAAATCGGCTTTATGTTCCTCCCATACTAAACGCCAATTTCATATGTAAGGACCTAATACTATATATTTGGAAGTCTTGATTTTTATGAAAAGGTAAAAATGCTTTGTAAAATAAATAATTTATTAGTCAAAACAAGTATCTCCACCTATATATTTCAGAATAGCCACTTTCTAGCGTCTCTCGTGTGTAGTTGCCTAACCACGACATCAGAGCGCCCCACTAGTGTCCTTGAACGAGAATACATGCACAGAACTTCGGTCCGGGTGGTCAGACAGAAGGGTTTGCGGGAAAAAGGTCATACCCAGGCCTCTTGTAGAAAAAAGGTCAGTTTTTAAAAAAAGGGACCGTACGACAAGTGGCGTGGGCTGGGATCGGGGACGGGAGGGCAGGGGGGACAGTGACACCTTTCAGGTCTCTGGAACGGAAGATAAAGCGTTCTCTCGTAACGGGTCAAAAAGAGGCAACTAGGGTTGAACTTCGCGAGTGGGCTACTCGGGAAACCGGCACAACGAAAGTCTGCGGAAAGGCGAAACATACACTAAAGGATATCATATCGGTACGAAGGCGTCATCCGATGATCAAAGATAATGGCAGATGGCGTCAGCCGGGCTCCCCAACAGCTACACGAATAAACGGACAATGGTGGATAGAGAAAGGCGTGATTTGCTGTGTAGAGCTGTTGAATTATGTAATGGACTTTCTAGTAACTTATAAAGGAAATAAATAATGTAAGACTCTTTAGTAAAGAATAGAAAATACTTGTATGATAGGAGATAGTTCATAAATCACAATTTATTCAATAGTTCATAAATCAATTCACAAATCGATATGATTATCTGTCATTTAAAGTTATTAAGAGTGTTAAATTTAATATGTGTATTTAATAACCAAATTAATTAATCAATTAGAAAGACATACAGAAAAATCTAATTCACGAAAAAATATTAGGTTACTACTGGGATTCGAACCCAGGTCACCTCCTTTCCGGGGCCGGTGCTCTGACCACTAAGCTATAGCAACCCTCTATGTTTCCGTCAATATATCGACCTTATATGTAGTTCTTATTTTTTATTAATTGATTAATTTTTATTTTTGTCCATAGAGCAATCCACTTTTTTGATACGGTAGTTGAAAAAGTGACCTGGGTTCGAATCCCAGTAGTAACCTAATATTTTTTCGTGAATTAGATTTTTCTGTATGTCTTTCTAATTGATTAATTAATTTGGTTATTAAATATTTCACAGAACTTTGTTCTGAAAAATTACAACTTCACAAATATGAATGTGTTCTTGAATATATTTAATATGTGTACTTCCTCTGTGTTATAAAGGGTCCGCCATCTAAAGTTTTTTTTTTCAACTAGTGCTTATTTCGTGAATGGTAACACTTAGCTCATGTCTGATTTGACAGATAATTAGTTTTATCCTTCCGCTGAACGAATATGGTTGTGTATACGCTTGAACAACGCTGGGAAATATTGCGACATTACTTTGAAAATCATGGTAATGTTGCAGAATGTGTGCGAAAATTGCGTACGGTTTTTGGAAGAAGAGAAGCACCGTCAGCTCCGTATGTTCGTTATCTTGTGAAAAAAGTGAAAGAAACTGGCATCCTCATCGATAAACCAAAGCGTGAAAAGCCAAAAACAGTGCGTACACCCGAGAATATTGATGCTGTGGCAGAAAGTGTGCGTGAAGCGCCATCAACATCAATTCACCGTCGTTCTCAACAATTGAACATTTCGGAGACATCATTGAGACGAATTTTGCATAAAGACCTTGGTATGACGTCATACAAAGTCCAATTGGTTCAGGAGTTGAAGCCAACTGACCATACAATGCGTTTTCGCTTCGCTGAGTGGGCCTGCGATCGACTTACAGAAGATGCCGATTTTGCCAAAAAAATCATCTTTTCGGATGAAGCTCATTTTTATCTTGGCGGGTATGTAAACAAGCAAAATTGTCGCATTTGGGGCACAGAAAACCCGCACGCATACATTGAAAAGCCGGTACACCCAAAACGAGTCACTGTTTGGTGCGGATTTTGGTCCAGAGGCATAATTGGGCCATTTTTCTTTGAAAATGAGCAAGGAGTGGCCGTTACAGTCAATGGCGATCGTTATCGGGCCATGTTGAACGAATTTTTGTTCACAAAAATTGAAGAGGAGGATATTGGCAACATTTGGTTTCAACAGGACGGCGCTACGTGCCACACAGCCGAAGCCACACTATAGCATTTTCAAAAAAAAAAAGTTATTTGGCGGACCCTTTATTATAGTTATTAAGTATGTATAGTGTTTGATTTCTTCTCATACCAGCATTCATTTTGTATCTGGGGACCATTTTTTTCTTATTTTTTATTATATTTGTTATTAATCTGTTTCTGTGGGTATAAAATTAAATCATCTGGGCGAGCGAGTGTATCCAACAATTCTTTCAACCATTTACCATAGCGATTTGTGACTGATGAAATATTATGTGAATTCAATTTTAATAAACTGCCATCCCTGTATGTACATGTGGTAGCTCGATAGTTTTTTTGACATACACATGGTTTTAGCCAATTTCAGCGTAAGCTGTAGGAGTAGGTGTGGTTGATAGTCATCAACAAGGTGTACAGCACACGTGGAATTATCATACTGAAGAGATGTCAGCGACAAAGTGTTCCAATTTAAAATTATTACAGGTATGTTGGACTGCTCTGAACTGATTCAGATGGTCTCGTATAATATACCAAGACAAACGAGACATCACGAAGTGTTCATGTAGAGATCCACAGGAATAACTGTGCGTTAAATTCACCGTTAACACGCATGCGTCGCCTTGGAAACAAGTTCTCGAAATTCGTAGACGTTTTTCGTTGTAGGAGCATACCCGAATTAAATAATTACTTAGACTTCGAATATGCCAGTGGAACTAATTACAGTTTGATGGACAAAATTTGTATTTATTGTTTGTTCCCCATGAATTGTATATATGTATTTATTTATTTTAAAGTGTCTAATCATTTCTCTTTTAAATATGCTTGAATTCTATATTGGTTTAATTATCTTTGTTTTACTTTATTTTTTAATTTGTTGAAGGTTTCTAATTATTACTGTTTGCTTTTGTACTAATAATTGTTTATATATATATATTATTCATTCCTCTTAAATATGTTTTATTTCTATTTTAATGATTGACTTTAAAAAAAAAATTATGTTAGGTATATAAAAATCCTTGTAACTCTCCTGTGCAGTAAAAGCCCACTAGGGCGTTGATTAATAAATAAATAAATAAATAATCATGGCCTTCCTCTATTCACCTGACAGCACTTCACTATCCATCCCCTTTTACAATACTGAATTCTTCAGTTCCTCATTAGAAGTGCGGTCAGTTAGGCCGTGGAATCAACTAGGCACAGGCATCACAACATCACAGATCATAACTATCTTCAAAATCAGACTTAAGTGATTTTACCTTTCCCAAAACCCTGTTTAATCTATTTTTAAGTAATTAAAAATAACAAGGTTGTTTTCTTCTCACTTTAAAAAAGTTTTAATTATAACGTTTTCGACGCTCACTGCGTCATATTAAGTAATAAACAACTAAATCTTAAGACTAATAACTACTTGTCGGGTCTGGTGCGGTAGTGGTGGGAAGGGGTAGGTTTGCGGGCGGGGCTAATATGGACAAGATGGGGGATGTAATATGGGGTATTTGAATGTTGAGTGTATTACTATTGTTAAAATTGATTTCTAAATTTTCTAGAATGTCTAGTTTTCGTCCTTTTCTGCATATATGGAGTATCTATACGTTCTTCAAGGTTTGTGTTTTCTGGGGTATTATGCCGTGTTATTACGACCTTTCGGGCCGACGTTGTTCAACACACCAGCCCTGATGATGGGCCCTGCATGTATCTGAAACGTCGGCCCGAAAGGTCGTAATAACATGGCATAATACCTCAGAAAACACAAACCTGAAGATTCTGAGTGGCCGTGAAAACCTAAGAACATTCTTTACCTCTACGTTGTCATGGGTGAATCGATGACCTTCTGATCTTGCATGGTCAGCCATCTCCGAGTTTATGCTGAAGGTTTTTATTCCTTTTAGGTGTTCGTTTATTCTTGTACGTATTTTCCTCCCAGTTTGTGCACTCCACTATTCTCTGTTGGATGTATTTTAGTTCTATTATTCAGTATATATTTTCTGATGCTATTCTTGTTTAATCCTATCCCGTCCTCGTCCGCTTCCTATTATTTTAAAATGTCATATTTTAAGCGGCTATTTTTATCCACAATACGTTGTTAAAGTTAAGTAAATATCTACAGAAAAAAATAATTAAATTCATTACGTATGCGTCTATGACATAATCGGGACAAGGATTGCATCATTATTCATCCAGTCCCTAATCCGTGCCTTTCCAAATCATTTTGCTAAATATCGTAAGTGCTAAACAACCAAATCGTCATCGTATTTGATTTCCGAGTAATGTTTTGGTGACGTCACCATCAATATCGGTTTGACTTACGAAGGGGCTTTGCGGAAAACTGTGCACACATACACACTCATATGTACAATGGTTTTATCGTCGACAATAGTATTGACGTAGCCGTAACCCGTTGGTGGACGCCAGAGTTAAATTTTTTTTAAATTATTTATTTAAGAAAATACGAATTTAAATCGTTTTTTAGCTTAATTACGACACAATTCAGAATTTCTGAATTGTAAATACTGGTAAAAAGGAATTTAACAAAAATTGGAAATAATATTTCCTGGCGTATCCTAGTGTAATGCAAGTAATTCGGATGAATTTCATTACACAAAAAAAAGTATATTGCTTCCAAAATTCCGCAATCAATTGTAGATTTTCTCATTTAGCGACATCTGTGGGGATTTAGGGGAATGAAAATGGCTTTGTACAGGCCGCATGGAAAGGCGCTTACAACTCATATATGAAAGCTTTCTACGCAATTTGAACATATATACAACTTCCAAAAAATGAATAAGCATGGTATATTCTATCATGGGTGGAAATGGCGAATGTTACAATTGTGTAAAGTGATCACTTAAGCCAACCATAAAAAGACAGGTCATAAGTCCTGTGTACACCCAAAATGACTTCTATACCTACTTTCCCATAATTAATACAGTTTCGTCTCTGTGAGATATCTATAATATACACTAATTAATTACGACACAATGTTGTAAGATTATTATTACATATTTTTATTCAACTTTTTATGTTCGTTTGAATGTTTATTGTGGTTAAATCTTGTAATTGATTTTCACCAACTTCCCGACTAGCTAGACTAGAGCGCTGAAACATATTTACGTAAAATGGATGAATATACATTATTAAATAATTAAATTTTCGACTTGATTTGTCATTATTTCGTTAAATTAATAATCACGTCACTCACAAGCAAGGTAGAAAAATTGTTTTAAACTTTAAAATACATAATGTGTTTGAAATTTGGGTACTGCGTGGGTGATGTTAAAAAATCGATTACGAATGCATGTAAAGAAAGCGTATAAAAGCGTGTATTTCAGCATGTATTTAAATTTATCTTCTTTTGGCACGCAGCGTGCGTATTGTAGCGGGAAAAAGCATGTAGCGAAAATGCGAGACTATAGATTAGACTTCGAATTCAAATTAGAAAACATACCAATTGGAAAATTTTTAGGGTTTTTATCATTTTATTTAACTTTTATTGAAACGAATGAATTTTTTCGTTTTTCGGAAACGTTTTCAAAAAATAAGTCAGAAATATTTTAAAAAAGCAAACTTTGATGTCGCATATCTCCACACTCATAATCAAGGCAGAAATATAGTCCTGCGAGGTTATTAATGTTTTCCAAATAACCCTAAGCCTGATTCTGATTCTAAAGCTACTGATACACATGTTTATTAGTGGCACGTGAGCATGCGCAGTATCGACCTTCTTTAGGCCTTGCTTATTAATGGCATGTATGTACGCACATTGCTAGTAATGAGCATGCCACTGTCATTCACCACGAGAAGGGGTATCTTTGGAGCATGTGTGAACAGGCTTGCTTGTTATGAGCATGCTTATGTCATTCGCAGGTTTCGCGCGTAGTACTATCAATGCGATCTTCTCAGTCCGCGACAGATAAAACAAATATGGCGCGTTGGGGAGATGATAAAACATTACTTTACGTGACTTATTATAGGATTCACGAATGATAGTGGAATACTCGGTCACCGTTGTGTAAAAATAATATAGCGAGAAATAATATTTATGAAACTTTATTAAAAGACACGAATGATTCAAATCTTATACTATAAAAACTAAAATCAAAAATATTTTGATTTATTGGTTCACTTGAATTTTCTATTTCAGTTTGCAGTTTCAATTTTGAACAAGAGCGTCTCTATACTATGACAAGAGCATGCCAGTAATAAGCATGTGTGTTTGATTAAACCCAGGAACGTTTTTGATTTATTGGTTCACTTGAATTTTCTATTTCAGTTTGCAAAGTTTCCATTTTGAACTAGAGTTCCTCTCTATTCTACGACAAGAGCATGCCACTAATAAGCATTGATTGCTAGCTCTGAGCATGCTTATTTATGAGCATGCTTATAATGAGCAAGTGTGTACAGTTTTTAGGGCATGCTAGTTTTGATAATATAGCAAAAAATAATATTTATGAAACTTTATTAAAAGGCATGAATGATTCAAATCTTACAATAAAAATTATATAAACTAAAATCAAAAATGTGCGGATGGAAACTCGGGAACTGATTTGATTTATTGGTTCACTTGAATTTTCTATTTCAGTTTGAAAAGTTTCCATTTTGAACAAGAGCGTCTCTATTCTATGACAAGAGTATGCCACTAATAAGCATGTGTGTTTGATTGTTAGCTTTGAACATGCTTATTTATTTCTAGTAATGAGCAAGTGTGTACAGTTGTTAGGGCATGCTTATTAGTGGCATGCTCATTAGCATGTGTATCTGTACGTCAACGGGTCAATTGCACTCCTGGAGAACGTCACATACTAAGGCAGTGGATGCATCGCTTGCCCTCAGTTTCGGCTCGGTCGTTGCGCTGTTTGGTTGTGTTTCTTGTGTGCGCTTTCGCTCCTAACACGTGGCGCTCTCGTTCGATTGTTTTTACACCGCTTGTCAATTATTTCAATTTGCATTTTGCCCGGTCGGCCAGGAAATTCTCATCTGGATGTCTGGTCGCAGTGAACGCGAAGATTTGGTGAGTCTTCTCAAAATTTTTTGGCATGCATTTTCAGCGATTTTTATGGAATAATCCAAGACCATGGTCCCGTTGTTCATACAATGAAAATAAGTATTTCACTATATAATTTAATGTCCTGTTAATTTAATCTAACTAAAATAATCGTAATCTAAATTAAACACACCAAACCTAATAACCTAACCTAACCTCATATATTGCCTATGAAATGTCAAAATATGCAGTGCATCTTTCGAAACTTTAAAGTGTAATGTCTTATTTAATACTTAATTTTTAAACGTAAATTATCTTTCATTTTGTTATTAGCACATTCAATAATATAGTGAAATTGTCATTTTCGTTGTATATGCAATGGGACCATTATCTTGGATCGTGTCACAAAGTTTTTATGTATTATTATTGAGAGATGTTTTTAAATAATACTAATTTTATGATTTAATTCAATGGGTCTTAAGTGACCCTGGTAGATGATTCCAGATGTGACGTTAAAGTAGAACGTTAAAACGTTTTATGACATTTACTGTAATAACATGTTACACGATTTTACGTTCTTTATGGTTATCAGTTATAATTTAATATACACGTACCTACATAATTTTGGATGTTAATTAATTAATTTATTTATACACCCTCAGAGCTTTTACGGAAGAATTATTAATTTAAAAAAATATTACTGCAACAAACATCGTAACTTTAATATGTCAAAATATAATGAACTAGCTGTGCCGGCGCGACTCCGCACGCGTAGATTTTTAGTACACTATTTGAATTTTCGCGAACCTTCTAGAACATTCTCCTTCCAGAACTTTCAAGAAATTTATCGAATGTACAGGTACCTTCTGGACACACCGACACATTCCGCCACTCGGCTTAGAACATTTAGAACTTTCGGGAATTACCTTCTCCTTCCAGAACTTTCTAGAGCAGGTTTTTCCGGAACCTTCTAGACACACTAAAGAGAAAATATTAAAAAATGAAACAGACAAGGCAAATAAAATAAAATGATAATATAAACAATATTTAGGTTGCAGATACTTAGTTTAAGGCCCCAGAGTATATTTTTCGTAATTATTTTCATGCAAACAATACATAGAATTATTATTTTATTAATACTCATAGTCAATATATACATATAGAAGAATGTATACAAATTTTTGTACTCAAATCTAAAGTTTAGTTTGCGGTGTGCGCTCCTTCCAAGAGGACACTCCCACGAAATTGCTGCTCGGCGATTAAGCCATACGGTTCATCATCATCGTTAACTAACTAACCATCACGCCGTTTCCCCACAGAGGATTGAACGCCACACTCTTCTAACCTGGCACACCATTTTTGCTTCGGCCATATTCATACATCTTCTCATACCCGTTCTACGGTTGTTGCGGATTTTAACAGGGCCATCCTCAAATACTTGTAGTACCTGAGATCGCGCCAGGTCTTTCGCGTACGCCCTCTATTCCTGTTGCCTTCAACACTCGCCTCATATATTTTCTTAACCATCCTTTCCTCGTTCATACGTCCCACGTGACCAAACCATCTCGGCACTCCTTTCTTTATTTCTATCTACCACACTACAGCCAGCATTGCATTCACTTCTAATTTGTTCATTCCTCACTCTATCGACCAAAGATTTTCCACACATGCGTCCAAATAAAAATGTATTTAGAAACTAGACCTATAGGTTTACTGCTGTAACTCACGTAGGGAATTTCGATTTCAGCGAATTTTAATTCCGATTTTTGGAAAAATTTTATCGTTCATACATAAAAAAAATAGAAAGGATCCGTTTAGAAAAAAATCTCTACGTGGTGCCATAAAGACTGGATTTTCTAACAGTTCAGGACTTGGCTCATGCAAATCAGATGTAGATATAGTTTTTTTAATATATTTTTAACTAGGTTTGAAAACGTAGTTTCTAGAAAGACGTATTCAAAGTTTTGCTGAAGGATAATTCAACATACGAACTGTTAGGCGTCTGATACACATGCTTCTTTAGTGGCACGTGAGCATGCGCAGTATCGACTTTGACAGTGGCATGCTTATTAGTGGCATGTGTGTACGCACATAGAAATGAGTATGCCACCTAGTGGCATGCTCCAAAATCAACCGCCGGTTGATTTATAAGCATGCCACTGTCATT
>JADDOH010018917.1:0-28501 GCA_016648135.1 Agrypnia vestita
GGGGGGGGGGGTTGTTACAGTTTCCAGAGATTTCTCCGTTTAGCTACATCAACTTCCCAAAAATTTTTTCATAACTCCCAAAATTTTTCAAACCATGGGGGGGGGGGGGGGTTGTTACAGATTCCAGAAAATTCTTCATATATCTACATCAACTTTCCAAAAATTTCACATAAAAAATACACTATTTAAAATGTGTTTCTCATACTTTCGATAACTTTGAAGTGTATGTACTTTGTAGTGTTCGCTTTGAAATGAAGTGTACTATTTGAAGTTTATACTTTCAATAACTTTGGTGTTTGTAGTGTGCACTACACATCAAAATGTGCGAAGTGTGCACTTCAATGTAGTGTAGTACTACATTGTAGTAGTGAGTACAGAGCGGACCCATCACTAATACTAAGCCCCAGCTACGGAAACTTATAAACGCGTAATGGCAGGATCAAAGGTTAGGTCGCGAACTATAGTTAATTAGAAGCCTGTGAATCGTATGCGCGTGCGAGACACGTGTTCGCAATCCTTTAGGTATAAAGTGAAGTACATAAAGTGAACTACGATGCACTAGAAAGGATATAGCTGGGTAAGTCATGTCATCCTCTTTCCGTTTTGAGATTATAACGATATATAAAGGTGGCGCACGATTAAGAAGAATGGTCTCGGGTTCGACACCCCAGACAGAGACGGAAGGAGCGCCGACAGTGAAAGCTTACCCCTGTACCGTAAACTTTCCATATATGTTTGTCCACAGGTGTTTGCATGTCGAATCCGTACTGACCATAAGGGGCGAATTAATTTGCCAAATTAACCCTTCTCTGCATGTGTGTGAACTTCCAGGGATCGGGCGGCTCGTGTGCTCGACGCCGAACTTATTTATTTATTTCTATTTATTTATTTAATTAATTGACTGATTGAATAATTAATTAGTTAATTAGGTATTTATTTGTCTATCCATATATTTATTTGTTTATTTGTTTATTTATTCATTCATTCATTCATTCATTTATTTATTCATTTATTTATGAATTATTTATTTATCTATTCATTTATTTAATTGATTGATTGATTGATTGATTGATTGATTGATTAATTGATTAATTATATATTTATTTATTCATTTATTTATTTGATCGATTGATTTATTAATCAATTAATCATATATTTATTTATCTGTTTATTTATTTATTTATCTATTCATTCATTCATTCATTCATTTATTTATAAATTTATTTATAAATTATCTATTTATCTATTTATTTATTTATTTAATTGATCGATTGATTGATTGATTGATTGATTAGTTAATTAATTATATATTTATTTATTCATTTATTTATTTGATTGATTGATTAATTAATTAATTAATCATATATTTATTTATTTGTTTACCTATTTATTTATTCATTTGTTTATTTATTTATTAATTAATTGATTGATTGATTTATTAGTTAATTAATTTTTTTTTTTTTTTTTTATCAATCTATTTATTTATTTATTTACGTACTTATACGTCCGTGCATCGTCGAGGGGGGGATGGTCAGACCAGCATCGTCACCGTCATCATCACCGAATGCCGTGTCCCAACTATATACCACGCGCCAAATTACATCACCGTCACTGAACGCCGTGATTCGACTACTCACTACTCGCTATGTTACGTCGTCGCCACCGATCGCCGCGTTCCTGTTATGTATCGTCAGGAGACGTTCCCATAGTATCATCATCATAATCATCATTAGCAGTGCCCCAGTCATATATAGTCAGGAGGCGATTCGATAGTACCATCATCATCATTAGCGGTGTTTCAGCTATATATCGTCAGGAGACGTTACGATAGTATCATCATCATCATCATCATTAGCGGTGTTTCAGCTATATATCGTCAGGAGACGTCTCAATAGTATCATCATCATCATCATCATTAGCAGTGTTTCAGTTATATATCGTCAGGAGACGTTTCCATAGTATCATCATCATCATCATCATCATCATTAGCAGTGTCCCAGTTATATATAGTCAGGAGACGTTTCGATAGTATCATCATCATTAGCGGTGTTTCAGCTATATATCGTCAGGAAATGTTTCGATAGTATCATCATCATCATTAGCGGTGTTTCAGCTATATATCGTCAGGAAATGTTTCGATAGTATCATCATCATCATTATCGGTGTTTCAGCTATATATCGTCAGGAAACGTTTCGATAGTGTCATCAACATCATCATCACTAGCGGTGGTTCAGCTATATATCGTCAGGAGGCGTTTCGATAGTATCATCAACATCATCATCATTAGCAGTGTCCCAGTAATATATCGTCAGGAGACGTTTCAATAGTATCATCATCATCATCATCATCATTAGCGGTGTCCCAGTCATATATATATTCAGGAGGCGTTTCGATAGTATCATCATCATCATTAGCGGTGTTTCAGATATATATCGTCAGGAGACGTTACGATAGTATCATCATCATCATCCTCATCACTAGCGGTGGTTCAGCTATATATCGTCAGGAGGCGTTTCGATAGTATCATCAATATCATCATCATTAGAAGTGTCCCAGTAATATATCGTCAGGAGACGTTTCAATAGTATCATCATCATCATTAGCGGTGTCCCAGTCATATATAGTCAGAAGGCGTTTCGATAGTATCATCATCATCATTAGCGGTGTTTCAGCTATATATCGTCAGGAGACGTTACGATTGTATCAACATCATCTTCATCATCACTAGCGGTGGTTCAGCTATATATCGTCAGGAGACGTTTCGATAGT
The DNA here is from genome assembly GCA_016648135.1 of Agrypnia vestita. NCBI lineage: Eukaryota > Metazoa > Arthropoda > Insecta > Trichoptera > Phryganeidae > Agrypnia > Agrypnia vestita. Next base: position 2,771 of record JADDOH010018917.1, read on the forward strand.
GACAACATTATCTCCATCAGCGATGGCAGGGTTCCAGTTACACATCAGTCGGAGAAAATTAGGCAGATCCCATCATCATCGATGGCAGGATTCTAGCTGTACACCATTTGGAGAAAATACACCGACATCCCTGGCCAGGGGCTAGGCATATCCCTACTGTCCAGATCCACCTTTCCATCTACTAATACGATGGGTCATGGCCTCGTGAAACCAAATGGCAACCAACCATTACAAGTATTTATTTATGTATTGTATATGTATGTATATTATATTTTATTAGTATGTATCTATTTGTATGTAGTGTATGAGGGGGCTCTTCACGGGTGGAACAACACCCGTGCGGATGTCTTCCCTCGTCTGGAATGGATTGAACGTATTGATGCATACCAGATTATAATAAGTACTACCTGGGAGGATGGTTGCAGTCACTGTAGTGTCGCGAATGGCCAATGGGCTGCAGTTGCTCACAGGCGAGAGTTGGGGAGCCTGACAAACTCCCCCTCCCCACTCGTATATTTTTGACTTGACAGGTGGCCCGGGACCACCTTTACAGTAGCTCTCTAAACAGTTTTGCTTTATAAGAAAGGTACCACAACAACTTAACAACTTTAATATATTTCACGTAATTCATATAACATTCTGTGATCAACTAGTACATATAATAACAATAAGAAAAAACTTTATGTTACTAATATACTCGATAAATTGTTGTGTCAGAATACCAACACTCTGATTTAATTTTTAACACTATGCCGAGGCAGGTCCACCCGGTGATTGGCGAAATTATGCTGTAAGTGATGGGTCAATCGAAGCTTCAGAAGAGTATCCAAACGATGATTCAAATGAAGAGTCATACAAAAAACCTTGTTGTCATACCACAACATGCACTACTAAAAAACCTTGCTGCCATAAGAAAACCACGTGCACTACTAAAAAACCTTGCTGCCACACCACAACGTGCACTACTAAAAAACCGTGCTGCCATAAGAAAACCACGTGCACTACTAAAAAACCTTGCTGCCACACCACAACGTGCACTACTAAAAAACCATGCTGCCATAAGAAAACCACGTGCACTACTAAAAAACCTTGCTGCCACACCACAACGTGCACTACTAAAAAACCTTGCTGCCACACCACAACGTGCACTACTAAAAAACCTTGCTGCCATAAGCACACCACAACGTGCACTACTAAAAAACCGTGCTGCCATAAGAAAACCACAACGTGCACTACACCATGCCCAATACGCCCATGGTCGCATGAGGATGACAGCTCCGGCAGCCCTGAAGAGGAATATGATGATGAAGAATAAAAATAGTAATTGACATGGTCTTCTCTATAAATTTTAAATTTTCTGGTCGTCAGGTGTAATGCATAAACATTTTAATGAATGTATTTCTGAAAAGTAATAAATTATTTTGTTAATATGTACATAGACATCAATTTTTCGATCATACCCAAACTTCCACTTTCCAATGTATAGGAGTTCCAGATAACGATAAAAATGTTTTGTTTACTAATTTTTTTTAAATTTTCAAAAAACTTCTGTAGTTCGGTAATTTATTTTAAAATCTATCTAAACAATATTTAAAAATAAAACAGATTTAAAAAAATGGTTGAATAGTAGAAGTTAAGTAACAAAAAATTACCAAAAAGTTATTATAAATATTAAATTATTACAAAAATTTGTCCGAAAAAAATCAGTTTTTAAAGCCATGTAGCAAAACCTCGGTAGCGAGAGCTGACTTTTGAAAAATTTCGGTAGCAAAAGCTCAGATGCTTTTTAAACATTTTTTATTTTAGTTATTTTCTTTTAGCACATTTAGAGTAAATTTTTTACTGTCACGAAATGCGAGACCATGAATTAAGTTAACGATACGACTTTTAATTTAATTAGCTGGAATTAAATTAATTAGAGAGGTCCTGGCTACGCCAGGAGGCGGAGGTACTCGAATTCGCACCTCGTGCTCTCAGGCTGTATCGCTATTCTTTCAATCAGTCACTTAGAGGGTGGGACGGGGAGACAAAATAAAAAAATTATATAACAAAAATAATTATATTCCTAGAAATCAAACCTTAACCTACGGACACACAAAATAAATCAATAAAAGAAAATTATACAGAAGTAGCTTATGGTACAATTACACGTGACATCATATATTATCTATAGGGGCACAATGAATATACAAACAACAACAAAAATTAATCTTATTACTTCTACCTTAAATCTCCCGTCTTCTCTTCGTCGTCTTATTTCAGCCACGCGTGGTGCGATGATGGCCACGTCTTCCACGTTCTCGTCTTCTGTGCCGGCACTGGCGGCCTGGTAATCGCCCTGATAACCGGATCCACTGATCCTATCGTCTTCTTCTAGACCTGTATATAACAGCGGTAGTATCAAGCTACTCAATCCACCTGATGCCGCTGTTGATAGACTTCTAGGTCCTCGTTCGAGGGGTCCACTGGACGGTCGCTCTGACCGGTCCTGACCGTTGCCTCTGGAGACACTTCCCTGTCTTCCGCGGAGCTCCTCTGCATAGTCAACTCAACTGTCGCACTGACACGTTGAATTCCACTACTTCTGTTCTACCACACGGCCAGTAGGCATCTCGTCACTCTCGTCTGCGGAGCACTTCGACCCTCACTGGTCCACTCTCAGCCGTCGTGACTCACTCCTTTCTCCGGGCTTCAACTGTCACACCTTCTCTCCGGGTTTCAACTCACACTGTGGGAGGGGCCAGCCGTCTCTTATATAGAGTCTTGGCGGCTGTGGGCCTGCCTCTCCACGTCTAGTGAATCCCTTATTGGATAGGCCTAATTTTTGACTACACCCCCCCTAATATTTATTTTACTATTAATTAACTAAAAAAATAAACACCTTAATATTAGTACAACTGATAAAAACAATACATACAATTAATTACATAAATACATTCGACTAAATTGTACTATAAATATTTATTTATTTTATTTAATAATCTATTTAACTAATTACCTTAAAATTTAGTACAACTGGTAAAAACAATACATACAATTAATTACATAAATACATTTGACTAAATTGTAATATAAATATTTATTTATTTATTTTATTTAATAATCTATTTAACTAATTACCTTAAAATTTAGTACAAATGGTAAAAACAATTATTTTATCACTATACAAAATCTTAGCACTTAGTAGGTACCTAACCCCTTTTTAATAATAAAGCTAACATATATTTACATTCAAATTATAAACTACATCTCTATCTATACATTTACCTTAATCTATACATTCTACATTACATTAAAGTCCAATAAAAAAACACACAGTAAGAAGTAGGTATATTCACTTCCCTGTCAAAATATAATCGTCAAAATCACAAGGTAATAATCATATATTATACATCAGTCTTAACTACCTATTAAGGAACATTTAATTATCGATAATCTTAATATAATATTGATATTTACAAGACAATATCTCCCTCATTCTAGAGTAGGTCCTGGCTACTTGTAATAATGGGTGGTTTGAAATTCAACGGATGTGACTTGACAGCGATAGCTAAAAGAGATCTATGGAATTTTTTCTACATGTCCTTATTTTTCTATTATATAACATTACAGACAGTTTTTCGGTCGTCGTAATTAATGTGTTTCTATCCTAAGACAATCGGCCAGTACCCGGAAAAGTTGCGGTAGACCATGTAACCTGTCAATTCTTCGTAATATATTTCTTCCTTATAGAGACAATGGCGGACCTTCCTAACATAATGTATTTATTACCCAGAACTTATTCGTTAAAAATCATGTTCAATATTTCTTTATGAACGAACGGTCGTTTCAACCAACGCAGCTAACACGTGTCCGGCCCACACAATGAGGGTGTTTTTATGACAAGAGAGAATTTTAAATGGATTGACCCTTGGCTCCCGTATCTCTTACAACAAAAACAAACGACCACCCCGTCGTCGGGAATAATTACGATCGAAATTGGCGCGTTTTCCACAATAAAATTAATATAAAAGTTGTTAAAATTAAATTTTAGTATGTAATGAAATGCGTGCCAGAAGCTGCCAAAGAGAGTATAATGTGTATATTTTATATGTTAACTGTGTGTAACTGTCAAAATTTTATTCACTTGATGTTAGTGTTCCAGTAATATACATAATGTATTGTCGACCACCTTAAAGAGAGTACCAAGCGTAAGGATTCTGAATTCAAAGGCCGACAAATGATTGGCTATGTGTTGTTGTCGATTTTTGACTGCGTTCAGCTGCATTTGACAGATTGCCATCAGTTTGGAAATGCCCGCTGGTAAAACCTTGTAATTACTATTCGATTCATCAGATTTTTAATAATGGAGACGACAACATCAATTGAGAAATTTCAGGGGAAGCCGCTATTATCATGGTAATGTATACTTTTACATTTGAATATATAGTTTTTACTTTAATATCAATTTAATACGTAGTTTTTAATATATGCCAAAGAAGTATAACTTCTAACGCGTGTATAAAAGTACACATACCCACTTTTTTGTATAAATACAAATAAGTGTTATTGAAAAAATAAAATTTTATAGGAACAGCGCCCAAGATATTTTTAATTTAATTAATTATTTGTATTTTATTTTTATTACAAAATCAACAACTTATATATATACATAATTTCATTTATTTATTTCTTAATAAATATTACGGGACTCGCTTCCATAAATAAATGAAAAATATAAATAACATATATACTTAATTTGCAGTTTAACAAAGAATACTTCCATTATTCGGAAATCGACTAGCGGGAAGACGTCAAAGCTTCGTTTGATATTCTCGCAACAATCGATTACTCTCCTAATAAAAAATGAAATAATATAAATAAGTGAATCAAATATTGACGGCTTATTAAGTGGCTGGGATAGTGAAATTGGTATCACGTTGTCACAAAGGTCCGTGGTTCGAATCCAGGTTCCAGCATTTAATTTTTCAGTTTTATCATTTGATATTTGTGTGTTTTTCTTAATTTCATTTATTTATTTCTTAATAAATATTACGGGACTCGCTTCCATAAATAAATGAAAAATATATCAGTTTTATCATTTGATATTTGTGTGTTTCTCTTAATTTCATTTATTTATCTGTTAATAAATATTACGGGACTCGCTTCCATAAATATGAAAAATATAAATAACATATGTATATATATATGTATATATATATATATATATATATATGTTAGTTCTAACTACTTTGGGGGTAACCCGCGTCAAATTCTGGTCGTCAAGACCAGTCGTCTACCGACGTTTCGAACAGATCTCACTGTTCATCTTCATATATATATATATATATACATATATATATGTATATAATATAAGTTATTTCGTAAATTTAAAATTTATGGCAATAAATCTGATGATCTTTCGATATTTTACGAGATAGAGCCAAATCATTTGAAAACGAGTGTTACTTCAATTACACCTCTAAATAGAGGAGTCTGTAGTACGTAACCCCATAACGTTCTGGTCATTTATTAAATCAAAATGTATATCATTCAACCTGCCAAGTAATATGACATACGGTCATATCAGGTTCTGACATATGTAATTATTTTTCAGATTATTTTTATTCTACGATTTCCAATCCCTCTTCACGTACTCAAAATACGAATTTTCTCACCGTTTGTTTCATTTCATCAATAGAAGTCAGTAAATTCAACATAAAACATCAATTTAAGCATCTTGATATAAATAAATCTGCTGGACCTGATCAAATACCGCCAATATATTTAATTAAATGTGCTGATATAATCGCTATGCCTCTATTTTATTTAAAACTTCTATTAAGAATGGATTTGTGCCAGATATCTAGAAATCGGCATTTATTACGCCGATTCATAAAAAAGGCTTGAAATCAGACGTCGCAAATTATAGGCCTGTTTCTATTGTGCACAATTGCTAAGGTTTTCGTGAAGATTATATATGATCAAGTCTATGCAGCTCTTCATCACTCGATTCATCCAGATCAACACGTATTCGTCAAAGGGAAGTCAACCGTCTCCAATATAATCCTTTTTAATTACTCTCTAACTGATAAAATGGATAATGGACTTCAAACAGATGTGATCTATACTGATTATAGTAAAGCGTTTGACAGAATAGATCATCATTGGTTGATTAATAAGCTCTTCCTGGCCGGAATACGTGGCGACTTGCTAAGGTGGTTTGCATCCTACATGGATAATAGAACTCAGTCTGTGGTAGTAAGCAACTACATGTCGAGTTGGGTTGCGGTTCCCAGCGGAGTACCCCAGGGATCACTGCTGGGGCCATTGGTGTTAACAATCTTCATTTCCGATATTCACGATTGCTTTTGTCACTCTAGGGTCCTAATTTTTGCCAACGATATGAAAATTTTTAAACCAATTTCTAGTATTTACGATTCGTTAAATTTACAAGATGATTTGCTACGGTTAGATAATTATTGTAAATTAAATAAACTTGACTTGAATCCCTCAAAATGTTCTTATGTAGTTTTCGCACGCAAAAAGAATAAAATATCATTTAACTAAATACTCAAAGGAGAACAATTAGATAGAGCTACATCAATCAGAGATTCAGGGATGATCAATGATACCAAATTATTATACGATAACATATCGATTCTATTATAAGTAAGGCTTATAGGGCTGTGGTGGAGCCAGACCTGCCTGGACTCTAGCCCCTCGAGCGTGTAAAACGGACCAATCGCGCTCGAGGGATACTGCCCAATGAGAAGCCCGAGGCGCCGACAAAGTACCAAACTCATTCTCTCATCGACCGTCGCCCGCAATACCACGCTTAAACTCACGCTCCGTATATTGTTGTATACGCATTCTCCAACATGTAACCAACAAGTTTTGTGACTGCAATAAATCATCGAGTTAATTGTGAGTACATATTTCTATTCATCCTGTATCACATCCCGCCTTACATACACCTTCACACACATTCACACACACGCCTTCAGCGTTCACTCTACATGCATCAGACTGATTGTGCATTTTGGCAGAGGTGCACAGTCACACTGCATCCTTAGTGAATACACGCACATTACGTTAAATCATATCCGCCACATTGGTGATACCGATTTGATTTATAGTTACAAAACAACCATGTGCTACAGGGTTTTAGGTTTTATCTTGAGAATATCTAAAGATTTTAAGTGTGTAAAGACATTGATAGTACTTTACTGCACTTTTGTCAGAGGCAACCTTGAGTACGAATCCCAAGTATGGAAACTACAGTAACTATGTAAATCGCTCGGAACACATTAAAAACATTTATTCGCTTTCTCTACTTCAAATTTAATTGCGTATCTGATGATTATGTAGTTTATGCAAAAAATATCACATCCTACCATTATACAAACGTCGGGAAATGGGTGATTTGATGTACACACACACACACACACACACACACACACACACTCTCTCACACACACACACACTCTCTCACACACACACACACACACACACCCTCTTCACGCGCACCCCACGAAACATCCACAAACCCAGCATAAAAATGTTTGGCCAAAACATCCCATGGAGGAGAGAAATCAAATACCTCGGTGTTACTCTCGACTCCAAACTCACCTTCCGCACCCACATAAACAACATAAGCGAAGCTGCGACACGTGCACTTCATGCCATCCACCCTCTCATGAGCCGGCGTAGCGCACTGGCCATAGATAACAAGCTCCTACTATACAAGGCCATAGTCCGGCCAATCATGACATATGCAGCCCCCACATGGGGCCACGCTGCACAATCACACATAAAAAGACTACAGATCCTGCAAAACAAAGCCATTCGGCTAGCACTGAATGCGCCGCGTTGGATCAGGATCACACAACTACTCCACGACTCAGGCATCCCGCCTATACAAGACTTCATCCGAGACATGGCCAAGCGTTTTTATGCAGGCATCTCCTCCCACCCTAACCCAACAATCAACACTCTGTCGCTCTACGACGAGAACACTCCAGCAAGAATCAGGAGACCCAAGATGGTCCTCCTGGGGGCTCCTCTCCCCCGCGCCCCCCCCCCTGCGCCACCCTAAGCAGTAACACCCCCCCCTCCCCCAATTTTCTATGTTTTTTCTCAAGTGAAGTAAAGAAAGCCCTTCACTGATACATCATGATGGAAGAGCAAGGGGTCCACTAGTGACCCGGTACTCTGTTTGCCATTAGATAAGGCTAAGGCTAAGGCTCACTCATCACATCAGCCCTGATGATGGACCCTGCAATGGGATCCGAAACGTTGGCCAGAGAGGTCACATACACACGGCAGAATATCCCAGAAAACTATACACAGAAGATTCTGAACGGCCGTGAAAACCTAAGGACACTTTTTTTACTTTCAAAATAATATGTCTAACAATATTGTGCCGTACAAGTACTAATAATAATACTAGTAATAGTGGTACATACCACTATCCATTGACACGCGCAATATAAAAATGTGAAAATACGAAGTTATACAGTAAAAAAGTAACCCATAAAAACCAAGTTTTTATTATACTCCCTTTCTTTGTAAAATATAATAACAATTAAAGACGAATTAAAACATATAAAATAACACTAAACTTACAGTAATTTAATATATTTCTAAAATGTCAGATGTTTTGAGCTTTGATAAGACACCGACAGAGTAATTCAAATTTAGAAAATATTCCGCGACGTTATCGAGCCGCCGTAATCAAATTTTTCTAATGATTCCAATTTGAAAAAACCAATAAAATTTCTAAAAATCCGAAATTATACTATTTTTTTTTTTTTTAACGACAATTTGATAGATCTTCTTGATCGTCGCCACGAGTCTACTTGCCAAGTTTCAGCTCGATTTGGGTCAAAAATCGATCCAAAGTTTTTATTGACGGCAAGCAAGCAGACGCCACGAGTTAATATAAAGGGAGTAAAATATTATATAAACAGCAGAAGTGGTCTGGAAAAGATATTTATTCTGTAAAGTATTTTTGATATAAATGCATTAAAAATTACAATACAACAACAAGATTCTACGTATTTTGTCATACAAAGCTGGTCAAAACAATAACTTTCACAGTTACGAAGATCGACTTGCCTTTTTCAAGATGCACAAACTTGAGTCCCGACGGAAAATATCCGATCTCGTTGTGCTACACAAGATTCTCAGTGGTGCTATCTGACACAAATATGCATGTTAAACCCCGTATAAGAAACCCGGAGTTGTTTAGAATAAGCCAGCACACTAAAAATGTTGGTTACTTTTCTACCATCACAAGGTTGTGTCGCACATATAATATGTATTGTGCTGACCCTAACATTGATGCTGATATTCTTGCAGACACCTTATCATCGTTCAAAAACTCACTCATACACAACATCCATTTCCTAAACGATGACCTGAACCTAGAGATCCATTAAATCAATTATTTATTAAATATTAATCGCACTAAATTCGAACATTAAAATAATACACAATACACATAAATGTACATGTTAAATATACTTAAATGCAAAAATACATGTTACTAGAGCGTGCCGAAGACACTTGTAATTGGGATAATGGGCATAGCCTTCATTTATAATGTCTTATTATTAGAGCATCATGTACCTGTTATCATGTTAATGTCTCTATTAAAATACAAATAAATCTTAAAATGTTTTAGTACTTGGTTCTTAAGAGATAATATTTACGTACAAAAACTACCGTATATTTATACAACTATCTAGCAGTGGCGTGCAGCGCATACAAGCAAAAAAACTGTGCATTAGTAAATATTCTGAGAAACAAATATTAATTAAATAATCATTATCTTAAGAAAAAGTTGATTTAAAATTCTAGCCGTAATTTATTCGTCCTACGGCTAGAAGTTTTATTTCTGACGTTTCCATTTAACAAGACGAATCTGTTTTTTTTCGATTTAAAATTCTAGCCGTAATTCGTCCTACTTTATTTCCGACTTTCCTGCGCTTAACTTCATATCAATTCTTCATTTATTTCGCCAACCAATTTGTTCCAAAGATATAGTCAAGTCGAGGAAAAAATCGTGTATTTTTAATGCTGCGAGTTTTGTGTAGTAGCGTCCTTCTTCGAAAGGTTCTATGCCAGGCGCACGTCATGCAGAAATGTTATTTTATACCCTTTTATACCCAAAACTTTCGGTGTAAATTTTATGTCTTTTCTGTGGTAAATGCAAATACGAATACGACAAATATCATCTGTCATCTGTCATATAATGATATCATAAAATGTTTGATTCATTTTTGTGAAAAGAAACATATATCTGAAATTAGTATTGTTCCCGATTTAAATATATATAAATCGTCTTCGAAATATACTGGAATTTTTCGCCGTTTAGCTATACCTATATAAAATATTTATTTATTTAGGAAATATTGTTTACAATACTTCTTTTATAGTGCAGTTATTTTTGTGGATTGAAGCTACTCAAAATAGTTCATTATATATAGTTAAAAAAAATAATTAAAATGTATATACCCTTATAGGTATATATTTCTAATATAGGTATATAGTCGGTCACAGCATAACCTAAGTTTATACCCACTGCTATCTAGCATCATCACCTGTGTCGCTGTGAACTGTGAACTGTGAACTCATTATCAATAGCGGGGATTGCTCTCGTAAAATAGTATCTATTAGGTTGGCCGACTTTTCGGCGTGTTTTACACACTAGTGATGGTATTTTAATCGGTGACGCAACAACCTTTTTTCGAGAATTGTATCTGGTTGCATCGATGATCGGCAACTTATTTTTCGTATTTCGACGGGCAAGAGTTATCTTATTTATCAACCATCGGCATAGTCAGATACAAATCCCAAACAACTGTACAGAAAGTAACCGGTTAAAATAATAGTTTCACCATTACTTTCACCAAAACCTTCGCAAGTGTATAAGCAGGTAGCTCGTTACCAACAGAGCACTGATATCATGATTTCATTGTATCCTTAAATTTCACTCTCAACGCACCTTAATGATTATATAATAAAATTAAAAAATAAAATAACACGTAACGTCAAAGTTGACGAAATGTACAATGTTTTATAAAAGAAGTTAATCGTATTGTTGTAGTATAACGTTCAGAAATTGATGATAATAGAAAACATTAATAACCTCGCAGAACTATATTCCTGCCTTGATTATGAGGCGAAAATATTCACGCACACATGACCTTAATATCAATAGTGATGGAGTTATGCAATATCAAAGTTTGCATTTTTTTTTAAATATTTCTGACTTATTTATTACAAAGCGTTGAACTATCATTACCGTAACTTATAACGTTTACAAAAAATTCATTCGTTCCAATAGAAGTTAAATAAAATTATAAAAATGCTGCAGAAATTCCAATTGGAACGCTTTCCATTGTTTTTATTACTTTATCGGACATCTGTTGAAGCGAATGAATTTTTAATATTCGACACAAGTTATTGTAATGATAGTCCAACGTTTTACAAAAAATAAGCCAGAAATGTTGAAAAAAATGCAAACTTTGATGACGCATATTTTTTCATAACTATTGATGTTAGGTCATGGTTGCTCGAACATTTAGGACTCATAATCAAAGCAGGAATATAGTCCAGCGAGGTTATTAATGTTTTCCAAATAACCCTGTATATTTTTTTAACCGAGAAAGTAAACTGTCAAAAATAGCTGCGCATCATTCGGCACAGGTAAATATGTGGCCTCATGACGTCACTTATCTTAAAATACCTGTTTCAATAACTTAAAACCTGTTTAAAGAACTGTAAGACAAATAATGAAAGGTAATTTATTTGTTTGTTAATGTAAAATATGTATACATTTAACCAACTAAGGCTAGCAGAGAGCGACCGGTCTCACCTGTGGCTTTTGCTAGGCAGTAGCCTAGAAAAATGCCCGCATCACGGCCATGGCCAATGTTTACGTAATACCTACTTTATTTTAAATGATTTAAAAATATGAAAACAAGAGGCTGATGGTGCGTGGCAGAGTAAAGGGAAGATCGCCAACTAGACGAAAACTACTAAAACCAACCACGCGTTTAAAAAAAATGAAAATCACTTGAAATGTGGAAAGGTCGGTCGATCATTCGCATCTAGAATATTGGGTCTCATTGGGCGGTATTATGCTGAACGCACATTCTGTTTTTACTTTTCAACAGGCCAAAAGGCCCAATTGCAGAAGCGAAACACACCATAAAGCGCCCAGGCTTGAGTAAATCGCATAGATTAATTGAGACCTCACCGGGAATCGAACCCGGAACCCTCGTTGTGAGAAGCCAGAGTCATGCTCACTGGGCTACGAGGGCCGCCATGAAGTTGTTTTGACGTCCGCAATAAAGGCATTACAACTAATGCAGTATTTACAAATTAAACAAATTTTTTCAAATTTTAAAACTATTTTTCGCACGGTATGTTCTTGAAATAATGACCAAATCATATCTTAAATGATTTAGAAATGTATACACTTTACTTCAGTATTAAAAGTTTAAGAGCTCTAGCAAGTTGGGAAATTGGTGAAAAATTAATTACATTATTCTAACGTAACAAACAAACAAACAAACAAGCAATAAAATACAAAGAGAGTTAAGATAATAAAATTAAAGACCAGAGAGGAAGAACAAGCAATAGACATATAGTAGACGTGTGAGGTACTTACGTGCGAAATTTTGTAGTGCAAACCACAACGATTTAAGCAACGTGCGTCGGCACATCAGCAGTAACAACAAGTATGAATTAGGAAATTGGTGTGAATTAAAGAACAGTGCTCCGATTAAATTCGTGTGCAGAGATATTGATTTATGAAATAAAACATGAATTCATTTCAAATGAACCATAATTCCGTGTAAATATTATCATTTTTACTCCCTTTCTTTTAACTCGAAGCGTCGCTTGTCTGCTTGTCGGCTTGTCTGCCGAAAAAACTTTGGATCGATTTTTGACCCTTTTTCCGTTATCCAATCGAGATGAAACTTTGCAGGCAGACTCGTGGCGACGATAAAAATGATCTATCAAATTTTCGTTTAAAAAATTAAATAATTATGGAATAATTTTGAATTTTTAGAAATATATTGTTAAATTTGAAAAATATTGTTTAATTTTCGAGCCCGACGCGTGGAGTGGGGAAAAGTTTCAATGAGAAAGAGAGTATAATAAAAACTTGGCTTTTATGGATTCGCTTTTTACAAGAGACAAGCCAAAAGCGGTGGCTACGGTAGCCGGCCTAGCTTTCGTAAAAAAACAATAAAAGTAGATTTTCCTGGATTGTATTTTCTATGTATACCACGTAGCAAAAACTTTTGACATTTAAAACTCTGAAGTCTTCTTCATTCAATTTTGATATTCAAAAATATTGTACACCTTGGTGAAATGTCGACAGGTACTCAGATAAGCAATATCAAAGTTCGTATTTTTTAAAATATTTCTGACTTATTTCCTGTAAAACGTTAGACTAACTCTACAATAACTTGGAACTAGCTGTTCATACCCGGCTTTGCACGGGTCAAGAATTAACTTTAAAATAAGTTTGGGGGGAAACAAAGCTTCCATTGTTTTGCAAAGCCTCTAATAAAAACAATGCTACCATTTATTATAGATGGGATGGGAATGTGGCCTATTTTGTCCACCGGGTCCCGAAGAATATGTGGGCATCATTTATGTCAGATCGGTCAAACGGTATAGATTTGTACAGTCAATATATCAGGGGGATTGGGAGGGGGTAAATGCCGTGTATGTTGTTCGCCAGGTCCTTACAAAAGAGTATACAAAATTTGTGTCAGATTGATCGAACGATACAGATTTGTATGGAAAATGCATCAGGGGGAGGGGGAAATGTCATCTATGATACTCACAGGGTCCTAAAGAATAATCTTGTTAAATTTGGGTCAGATTGGCCGAACATACAGATTTGCATTGAAAATATATCATGGAGAGGGGAAGGGGTAAAAGGAGAGAGAGGAAATGTCGCCTACGTTACCCGCCGGTTCTTAAAGAATAAGTCAAATTGGTCAAACGGTGTAGATTTGTACAGAGAACAATCAGACAAACATTGAGTTTTATAAGTATAAATATTAAAAATTCGATTGCTTTATAATAATTCAAATCGAATGAATAAAACTTAACGAAAAGTATTTTTTAAATTTCTTGAATAGTTTAATTATTTTATTTGACTTGTATCAAAACGAATGAATTTGAGTAAGCTAGAAATATATTTTTTTAAATTATGTCGCTTATCTCTTCCGTAACTGTCGACATTTCACCCAAAGTGTACAGAATATTTTCCAGTCGAAATTCGAAAAACGAAGAAGAGCCTCCCAAAGTTGTTGCTTCTAACTACGAAACACCCTGTATGATGGCCGTTTCTTTCAAAATTAAAAACATTTTTACTCCCTTTATATTAACTCGTGGCATCTGCTTGCTTGCCGTCAACAAAAACTTTCGATCGATTTTCAACCCTTTTCCCGTGATCCAATCGAGCTGAAACTTGGCAAGTAGACTCGTGGCGACGATCAAAAAGATCTATCAAATTTTCGTTAAAAAAATTAATAATTATAGAATAATTTCGGATTTTTAGAAATTTTGTTTTTTTTTTCAAATAGAAAAGTTTGATTAGCAACGCCGCGGCGGACAGATAACGTCGCGGAATAATTTCTAAATTTGAATTACTCCGTCGGTATAATGGGTACATCACTACGAATTTCGAAAATTTACAAAACAATTGGTTCACAGATGACAGCAAAATTGGGTTTTTTGGGAAAAAATCAAATAATAATTTATTTCTTATAGATTTCTGCTTAGTTTTGAAGAATTATACATTACTCAAATCTGATTCTGACTAAAGCATTTGACGCTGGAAATTCATAAGGTACGATATTGATGATAATTGAATCTATCCAAATCTTGATATCTCAAAACATCTGACATTTTAGAAATATATTAAATTTCTGTAAGTTTAGTGTTATGTTATATGTTTTAATTTGTCTTTAATTATTGTTATATTTTACAAAGAAAGGGAGTATAGTAAAAACTTCGTTTTTATGAGTTACTTTTTTTAATACTCTAATGTCCCTGGGTTTCGTTGTGGGTGGGTCGCAAGTAGAAAACTACGTGAATCGAGGTAGGTACCTACAGGTTCCAAAATCTAATTTCGGGTACACTTGAAACAGCAGAAATTCGAATGCTTAGATGGTCGGCGAGAGTAACATCAAAAGACAGGGTTGGGAGCCTGGCCGCCACGCAGGGTGTCTGGTCGAGACTTCTCCAAGCGAGAAAATACTGTCGACAATTGGAGAAATCACGTCTTGCTGCGGGTTGGTATTTGACTGAGATTGCACCAATTTTTTTATTTGGCCAGGTGCGTACTGCTGTATCCCAGCATTTGATAAGGGTATTGTCATCTCTGGAGGTGCAAGGTAGTGAAGGGAAAAACTACATTTCAAAATGAGGACTACAACACACACACGTTCACCAGTTTGAAGACTACAAAGTGTACACTACAATTGTAGTAAAAACTACTTCAAGTGAAGTAATTGTGGTACTACGAAATGATGTGAAGTAAATGAAGTGAATTAATGAATTGTAGTATTAATGAAGTGAAGTAATGTAATGAAGTAATTGTAGTATTAATGAAGTGAAGTAATGAAATGAAGTAATTGTAGTATTAATGAAGTGAAGTGTAATGAAATGAAGTAATGTAGTACTAGTGAGTTAATATTTTTTCCCAAATAAAAATTTGGTCAAAAAAAAAGGTCAACGAGAAAAATATTTAAGATAAATGACGATATTTTACCTAAAAAAAAAAAGGTCGCCAGCCAGATTTCTTCATTCAATTCCAAAAAATTTTCAAACCACAGTTTCCAGAGATTTCTTCATATATCTACATCAACTTCCCAAAAATTTCACATAAAAAATGTACTATTTGAATTATGTACTTTCAAAGACTTTGACGTGTGTGGAATTCGTAGAGTACACTTTAAAATGAAATGTACTATTTGAAGTATATAATTTCAAATAAATTTGAAGTGTGTGTAGTTTGTAGTGTGCACTACAATGAAAAAGGTGTGAAGTGTACACTTAAATGTAATGTAGTACATTGTAGTAGTTAGTGCAAAGCGGATCCATCACTAGTCAGTTAGCATCCACTATTCAGCAGCGGCGGAGTCATTATTAAGGTACTGATACACATTCATATTAGTGGCACGTGAGCATGCGCAGAATTGACCATCTTTAGCCCTTGCTTATTATTGGCGTGTATGTACGCACATTGCTAGTAATGAGCGTGCTCATTAGTGGCACGCTCAAAAATCAACCGCCGGTTGATTGGTGGGCATGCTAATGTCATTCACCGTGAGAAGGGGTACCTTTTGAGCACGAGTGAACAGGCCTGCGACCTTTCTGTCCGCGACAGATGAAACAAAAATGGCGCGTTGGGGAGGTGATAAAACATTACTTTTCGTGACTTATTATAGGAATCACGAATTTCTGTGTTTATGAAACTTTATTAAAATACATGAATGATTCAAATCTTACTATAAAAATTAAAATCAAAAATGTGCGTATGGAAACACGGGAACTGTTTCGATTTATTGGTTCACTTGAATTTTGTATTTCAGCTTGCAGTTTCCATTTTGAAAAAGAGAGCCTCTATTCTTTGACAAGAGCATGCCAGTAATAAGCATGTGTGTTTAATTAAACCCAGGAACTGTTTTGATTTATTGGTTCTTGAATTTTCTATTTTAATTTGCAAAGTTCCAACTTTGAACTAGAGTTCCTCTCTATTCTATGACAAGAGAATGCTACTAAAAGTATGTGTGTCTAATTGTTAGCTTTGAGCATTTTCCCTTTAAAATTAGATTACTTGGAAACAAATCTCTATCGTGTTCGGATTAAATAGTCAGGTGGAGGGCCGTAGTAGGTACAGTTACTTTGTCCCAAGGTTGAAGCCCTTGAGCTGAAGATAAAAATACGATTTTTTACCTCTTAGTCTGTTCATCCCTTCGAAGCAATTAATTAACCGGTCGTGTGCCGGAGTGTAGATCTGCGCGACAATTTTTGTACTCTCAATGTGCCGGAGCGCAGACACGTATGCGAATTCTATGCTTTCGTATGCTTTGATATATTTAGAATGAAAATATTGAAATACAATATCTTTAGTCTTAATTTCATCCATGGTTTTATTCGATTAACAAATACGTATACTTCTGACAGTAAATTTCGTTACTTATTTTCATAATTAAGATGAATGAATAAGTAATTATCGTACAAGTATTTATTGAAATATAAGAAGGTAATTATTGAAGCCTGTATATTGAGCATCGAGAAACTGCAAATTCTTAGGGATTATTGTTGATTTTTACATGAAGATAATCATCACAAAAAAGTGTCTAAAAAACAAAGGGGTACATTACGCGTTACGTACATCCAGCATACGACGGGTTAATTAACTCTTATGGAAAAAATAAAAATGGGGTATTTACGTTTTTCCTGGGAATTTTTCCAATTTTTCTCTTCGTAAGAACCTGCCTCGGACTTTATTATTAAAAATTATCGGAATTGGTCCAGTGGTTTTCGAGTTTTACGCTTAGCAACACATTAAGCGATTCATTTTTATTTATATAGATAGAAGAAGATAGATAAAGATAATACATAGCGTTCAAAAAAAAAACACATTATAAATAAACAAACATTTATTTTCGATATTGTAAAAAAAATGCATTTAAATATATTATATATACATAGGTACATATTAATTATTATATATTTTTTTGTGAATTAACAGGAAATGTAAAATAAAAAAAATGAACATAAAATTTTAAAAAATACACATCCTAGTCAGCGTAATCCGGAGCCAGTTCTGGAGACCTGAAAACCAAAATTAGTAGTAATTAATATATGTAGATATGACCAAAGAAAACGTTTCAATATGACATTTTGATTTGTAGAACAGCCACGATTAATAACTATTGTGGTGGTGCAGATCCGCCGCGACTCTAGCCGCACGCGTCGAGCGATATACATCAATCAGGGATAACCAGGTCCCGGTCACCATTAGGTAAAGGTCTTTTCATATAATCTCGCAACTGAGTTGTGTGGATACGGTCCGTAATACGCGCATTGTTTCGTTGTGTTAAGTTTACCCGTAAATGTCTCTGCACGAGGTGGGTATTTCCTTCTCGGGACATCTGCACACACTTATCCGCCAAATTACTGTCACGTGTCGTGGCTAGGGAGGAATGATTGAAAACACTGCAAATTAATTGGTAATTAAATTAAATGAAATTAATTTAGTAAGCCACTTAGATACTCCGCTCGATTATTTCATGACTGGCCACTCTGGTCGTCGCCTCGTGGCTCGCGGATGACTTCGCACCGAATGAACTGTGAAACCTGATTATAGTATAATTTTGGAATTTGAAAATTTTTTATTACTCCCTTTCGTAGCGTCGCCCGACCGAAGCCCAACGCGTAGGTTAAGCGGAAAAAAATGTTTCAACTAGTAAACGAGAAAGGGAGTATAATAAAAACTTGGTTTTTATGGGTTACTTTTTTACTCCATTTCTTTTAACTCTTAACGTAACTAACGTAACTTAACTTTTAACGTCTTCTTCTTTACGTGTCGTCTTGTCTGCTTGTCTGACGAAAAAACTTTGGATCGATTTTTAACCCCTTTCCCGTGATCCAATCGAGCTGAAACTTTTCTAGCAGACTCGTGGCGACGATCAAGAAGATCTATCAAATTTTTGTTAAAAAAAATTAATACATTTTTGGTATTTTCATATTTTGAATGGTTTTTTCATACAAATTATTAAGTTGTATGAAAATATTTCAACGCGTCTGGTAGACGCCAAACCTGATTATAGTATAATTATAGATTTTTGGAAAATTTTTATTACTCCCTTTCGTAGCGTCGCCCGACCGAAGCCCAACGCGTAGGTCAAGCGCCAAACCAGTTTCCACTAGTAAATGAGAAAGGGAGTGTAATAAAAACTTGGTTTTTATGGGTTAATTTTTTTTAAATAATGACATTTTGTTCCGACGGCTAATGTTGAATCTGCCGACTAAATGTAATAAATTTGAAATGAGTATATTTTTTCATACTAATATTGATGAATTTCGACGCTACGGAGTTAAATAACAATATAATTTTTTTTATTAATAATGTATAGTCAACCACATTACGTAAATGTTGAAAGTTTCAAAGCTCCAGCTAGTCGATAATTTGGTGAAAAATCAATTGCAAGATTCCGCCACAACAAAGAAACAAAAAACAAAGAGAGTTCACTAACACCTGAATTGTTAAATATATTATCTTTATATTTTGAATTTATGAGGAGTTTCCCTATATTATTATTTGTATAAAATACAGGTCTAATATTTTTCGGTAGATGTTTTGAAATTTTATTCAGAAATGTATTAATATATAAAATTCTTCGCCAATAATCATTATTATTATTTATATTTATCTGTGAATTGTATAAAAATTGGTTAGTTACATTTTTCTTTAATTTATTTTTTAATATTTTATCAATCAATCGACGGTTCGAAATACTGCAAGGGTAAAATTTATGCGGTGGAACACCCCTTTGAAGGGTGTCTTCAGGACGGTGTCCAAGTCACCACAGGATCGTTTCAAAATAAAAAAGTTATTAATAGAATAAGTACCTATTTGTCGCACACTGCCATATAGATCCCGGATGAGCTTTCTGATGCTGAGTCACTGGAAGAACTTGAGCTGCTTGAAGATTTGGATTCACTGGAAGAACTAGAGCTGCTTGAAGATTTGGATTCACTGGAAGAACTAGAGTTGCTTGAAGTTTCGGATTCACTGGCAGATTTACTTTCAGAACTGGCTTCACTAGCAGAGCTTGATTCACTCTCAGACTTGGATTGGCTGGAAGCTCTTGATTTACTGGAAGCCTCGGATTCGCTTGCAGCGCTTAATTCGCTTTCCGACTTGAATTGGCTGGAAGCTCTTGATTTACTGGAAGCCTCGGATTCACTCGCAGAGCAAGATTCACTTTCCGACCTGGATTGGCTGGAAGCTCTTGATTTACTGGAAGCCTCGGATTCGCTTGCAGAGCTCGATTCGCTTTCAGACTTGGATTGGCTAGAAGCTCTTGATTTACTGGAAGCCTCGGATTCACTCGCAGAGCACGATTCACTTTCCGACCTGGATTGGCTGGAAGCTCTTGATTTACTGGAAGCCTCGGATTCGCTTGCAGAGCTCGATTCGCTTTCAGACTTGGATTGGCTGGAAGCTCTTGATTTACTGGAAGCCTCGGATTCACTCGCAGAGCACGATTCGCTTTCGGACCTGGATTGGCTGGAAGCTCTTGATTTACTGGAAGCCTCGGATTCGCTTGCAGAGCTTGATTCGCTTTCAGACTTGGATTGGCTGGAGGCTCTTGATTTACTGGAAGCCTCGGATTCACTCGCAGAGCACGATTCGCTTTCCGACCTGGATTGGCTGGAAGCTCTTGATTTACTGGAAGCCTCGGATTCGCTTGCAGAGCTTGATTCGCTTTCAGACTTGGATTGGCTGGAGGCTCTTGATTTACTGGAAGCCTCGGATTCACTAGCCGAGCGTGATTCGCTTTCAGATTTGGATTGGCTGGAAGCTCTTGATTTACTGGAAGCCTCAGATTCGCTTGCAGAGCTTGATTCGCTTTCCGACTTGGATTGGCTGGAAGCTCTCGATTTACTGGAAGCGTCGGATTCACTTGCAGAGCGCGATTCGCTTTCAGACTTGGATTGGCTGGAAGCTCTTGATTTGCTGAAAGCCTCAGATTCACTTGCAGAGCGTGATTCGCTTTCAGACTTAGATTGGCTGGAAGCTCTTGATTTGCTGGAAGCCTCAGATTCACTTGCAGAGCGTGATTCGCTTTCAGACTTGGATTGGCTAGAAGCTCTTGATTTGCTGAATGCCTCTGCTTCACTAGCAGAGCGTGATTCGCTTTCAGACCTGGATTGGCTGGAAGCGCTTGATTTGCTGGATGCCGCGGATTCGCTTGACGAGCCTGATCCATTTCGGCTTAACCCGCATGGCTTTTGCGGTAGTGGGGGTGGCTTTACACAAGGCTTTGGTGGTGGTGGGGGCGGCCTTACACAAGGCTTTGGTGTTGGTGGGGGCGGCCTAACACAAGGCTGTGGTGGGGATGGGGGTGGCTTTACACAAGGCTTTGGTGGTGGTGGGGGTGGCTTTACACAAGGCATCGGTAGTGGTGGGGGTGGCTTGATACAAGGCTTTGGTGGGCATGGTGGTGGCTTTACACAAGGCATCGGTGGTGGTGGCTTTACACAAGGCTTTGGTGGGGGTAGGGGTGGCTTTACACAAGGCATCGGTGGTGGTGGGGGTGGCTTGATACAAGGCTTTGGTGGGCATGGTGGTGGCTTTACACAAGGCATCGGTGGTGGTGGCTTTACACAAGGCATCGGTAGTGGTGGTTTTATACAGGGCTTAGGTATGAGTACACCGCAAGGTGATGGAGCCGCATCCTGTTTGAAAAAAAAATCATTACAACAATTTTCAGGTACCTTACCTGCAGAGAAGCTAATAGTGATTGAAATGGCAGATTTCTAGAAGAAAAGAGTTTTAATGATAGTATTCAATGAATGGCCATGAAGTTGATGTTATAAATACTCCCTTTTTTTGCTTTTTAAAATTATTATTTAAGTTTTTTTTTCAAAAAGGCTGACTGCAAAATCAGCTTTCATCCATATCAGATAAAAGTATGACCCTGACCTTTCACCCGAAAGTGTAACACGTTCACAACAGTAACATAACAAAAGTTCAGGTAATTGTTTAGATATCGGCGAACTCTGCGAGAGACAACGCATCAGAACCAGAATACTAATTACTCAATACATGGATCGATTTCAATTTATCGAATTTCATGTTTTCGAATTGTATAAATAGATAAATTTAAAAAAACTGTCGGGTTTAAAAGCATAGTCGGTAATATGCAACATAAAATTGTAGGCACTTATAGAGGATTAATAATTACTCCCTGAAGAATACTGCGAATCTCTGCGTACCCCTGCGTGGAAACGGCGTGATGGTTAGTTAGTTAGTTAGTTAGTCCTGTTTCGTTAACATTTATAGTTTTCAATACTAAATTACGTGTAATTTATTATGTGAAAATCATTGTATTTAGTTTAGTCCTCGTTTAACGGTGGCTAATTTAAACTTGCTGACATTTTTAATTTCAGAGTATTTTTATTTAGTTTGGCACTAATAACGGCATGACATGCCTATATATTTGTGCATGATGGTATAACATAATATCATATAATTATCAGATTATGTTGCGTACATCACTAGTTACACGCAATTTTGCAAAGAGATTTTTTTGTAAAAGTAAGAATAAGCGCATAATAATTTAAAATCATCCATAAAAATTGCGTATCTAGAGCACTCAATTTTTCTAGTAATATCATTTATAAAATTCAAGAATAAAAGAGATCCAAGATTGAGGTATTCCTGACGTCACGGTAAACGGATAACCAGAATTCCCCAGAAAACAACTTTATCTATTTCTCCTTAAAATGAGCAATTGTCGACTTATCAATGGTTTTTCTTCGATCCATTTTTGTTTTATTCTTCCCAAGGATGTTACTTTTTTGAAATTTTCTTATTAATGCATTCCTTACGTTTATATATTGATAAATTGGAGTCTATGATAATTTTTAAATATACAGGAATTACATTGCAGAAGAACTCAGAATGCAATCTGAAATGTTAGCTAGAAAGGTTGTAAAAACACGGTCGTATTCCAGAAAAAACAAACCAAAAGACAATGATGCTATGTATAATAATTAATATAGGTACGTCGTAGCATTATCCTTGAGGTACTCCTAGATTATTTTCCTAGCATTTTGTATTTTTTCATTTTCTTCAGTTTACAGTCTTTAAGGTATTCTGTTATGAAGTTCTTGGTTTTATTACACAATATTTTTTACAATTTTATTACAAGCTTCTGTTGATCTATTGTCTGAGTTCTAGCAGATGAAACTTAAAAATATTAATATCTTGGTAATGAAGACACTGCGGGAATCATGAAATTTAAGTCTTGTATGGCAAAACAGTACGGCCACGAGTACTGGATCTTAACCGAAAGAACCCGCTCAAGGAAGGCTACAGAGAGATGGGATTTCTACGAGGAATATTAGGAGTTACTAGAAGGTACAGAATCAGAAATACTCAAATAAGAGAATATCTCGAAGCAGAAACCTTGTGACGTTGATCAAGAAATCGCAGTTACGGTGGTAGAGACATATCTTGCGGGTGCTGGTATCAAGATAGACCACCAAAGCGGATATTCAGGGGGAAACAGTTGAAGGACTGCTGCAAAACGAGGTTGCAACTAAACTGGGCTGACGTGGAGACCAAAGCCCAAGTTGGAACCTTTTATACGGTGCAGGGACACCGACCCAATAACGGGTGGAAGAAGAAGAAGAAGAAGAAGGCGAATCAGATATAGTGGCCACGCTGGGCCGAACATGTTCAACAATGCCTCCTCCGAGACGCCCACACACGGAACCATAAACTTCAAGAAGAAAGGCGACCATGGGGAAGACGTCGAGTAAGATTGGGAGATAGTATTCGAGGCGACGCGAGAAAACTGGGTGCATACTACCTACTGCTCTAGAAATCTAAGATCCTCAACGCAATGTATTGATAGAATAATGTAATACTCACGTTGAAAGCGAAGAGGCACACCGAGGATAACAAGAAGACGATCTTGATGGGCGTCATGGCTGGGCCGCTTGAAAACCTTGTCAGAAGCAACAAGGCAGCCCAATAATATATCGGTAACTGCGAAAAGTTTGCTGCAACCTCGCTATACGTGGCTTCAATTTATATGCATTTTCCAAACCAGAATATTTGCTAAGTGTCAAAAAATGATTTATTCCAACAACTGCAGAAATTCTATGCAAACACAAATGGATCCATTAACATGCTTTTAAATGTTTATTACCTATGAGGTTTATTAGATGAAATAGGCAAGATCATAAATTATAATTAGAAACAAAACTTTAATAATCTGTAACACTTAGAGTGATGAAAATTTTGAAAAAAGAAGATTTTGTACTTTTTGTAATTATAAGAAGCACCGTATGACAAAGTTACATTTGCGGGGAACTCTATGTGTCTTAATTGTACCGAATAATTTTTCTATTTATGTTTTGGTAATTACAGTTAAGGATTTATTAAGTTAAAAAGATAATATTATTATTGTTTCGTTACTTATATAAAGATTTTTTAAGACTGTTGATTAGGATCTGAATAAAAGTAGAGTAAGATTGATTTTTGTAACACTAAATGAAAAATAATAATTTAAACTATACTTTTTCTGTAAAAAAATAAAATACACTACTTGATGGTACTTTTAATGCCGGTTTCTAAAGAATAAATATTTACCAGTGGCGCGCACTTTTCAAATGTACATCGCGTGCAGAGTTGTTTCAAATTCAACGTAAATTGAAAATATTCATAATATTGATTATTAAATGTCTTGATCCATTATATTAATATTCTTCAATTTTAATCAGTTAATTTTCTTCATCTTCTAATTTCAGCTGATGAAAGGCATCAACAGTCATTATTATTATTATTATGCGATTGGTGTTATTTTATTCGTTATTCATAAAACATGAAAAGTTAAACTAAAGCTTTTTAGCCTTGACAATGGCACGTGATACCGTGTCGAAAAGTCGGCCTAGGTCTTCTCAGGGAGACCATTTACAGGAAACGCGAGATATTCCAGAAACTACTTTTGTTCCATATATATAAATATATATATATATATATATTAGGTCCTTACATATGAAATTGGCATTTTTTCGTACTGGAAAATTTGATCGCAAATATCTTCTCTTTGGTTAGGAATTCCAAATCCAAATTTATACAGCTATTTACTCATGTATTTGTGTTTTGAAAATTATAATTCATTTGATTTTTCCTCAATTTTTTTTTTCTTTGCGTCACTCAGTTTACAAAATGAAAAACTTGAAATATCGCGTTATTTACGAGTACGAGTTCCACCGTGGCACCAGTGCTGCAGAAACGGCTCGAAGGATTAATGATGTATATGGCGACGGTGCCGCAAAAGAAAACACAGTACGTTTTTGGTTCCAACGTTTTCGTTCTGGAAATTTCGACCTGCAGAACAAGCCCCGTGGACGGCCGGAGACCAAAGTTGATAATGAAGAATTGAAGGCTATTGTGGAAGCGGATCAATCGCAAACCACATCCGAATTAGCTGCCGGCTGCGGTGTTAGTGATAAAACTGTTTTAATCCACTTGAAGCAAATTGGTAATGTGAAAAAGCTTGAATGGTGGGTACCTCACGAATTGAGTGAAGCAAATCAACAAACGCGCGTTGACTGCTGCGTTGCATTACTCAACCGGCACAATAATGAAGGGATTTTAAATCGAATCATTATCTGTGATGAAAAGTGGATCCTGTACGATAATCGGAAGCATTCATCGCAATGGCTGAACCCTGCCGAATCAGCCAAACCATGCACCAAGCGAAAATTGACTCCAAAATAGTTCCTTGTGAGCGTTTGGTGGACTAGTGCTGGTGTCGTTCACTACAGCATTCTTAAATCTGGCCAGACGATTACGGCAGATGTCTATTGTCAGCAACTGCAAACCACGATGGAAAAGCTAGCTGCTAAACAACCGAGGCTGGTTAATCGCTCTAGGCCACTGCTGCTTCATGATAA
>JADDOH010018918.1:0-31926 GCA_016648135.1 Agrypnia vestita
GAGAGAGAGAGAGAGAGAGAGATAGAGAGAGAGAGAGAGAGAGAGAGAGAGAGAGAGAGAGAGAGAGAGAGAGAGAGAGAGAGCAAAAATTGAAAAGAAATGTAAGGACTTATTCCATTAATATTCAATTAAAAATTGAATCGAAATTTGTGATCAACCACGATAGTGAATTTAACTGAAGATATTTTGATATTTTGTGAAAAATATTGTAGAAAAAGCACGACAAAAAATGAAGTTAGGTTGTTGGAAGTCAAGGTAATTAAAAGATAATGAATTAAAAAAAAATCAATTTTTCAAGAACTTTTCAGCCAGAGTGTCGGAGTTGTAGATTTATGAGTATCCATCTATATTTTATGCAGAATTGGAGGCATCAGAATTTGGCATGTTTTATTTTAATTAACCGACAATGTTTCTGATCTAGACTTAATAGAAGTAACGAAGGAGTGAAATTAAAGAACGCTTACTTTAAAAATCTGTGGTGAAAGTTAATATCAATAACGATTGCGTGTGCATACCGGATACATTTATGCGAGCGGTCATTCTTTCTAAAAATATCGTGTTCTCTCACTCTAGCGCATATAGCTGAGCTTACGGGTGCTGTATCTAAGAACCGTGAGAGAAGAGTTTCTTTCTTTATCTTTGGTTTAATTAGCATAAAGTCGCTTTATCTTTAGTTAATATAGCATAAAGTTAATTTATCTTTAGTTTATTTAGCATAAACTCACTTTATCTTTAGTTTATTTACGATTGAATGCAGTGGAAATGAGATCCTTCAGACGTATGTGTGGCAAATCAATTTACGATAGAGTAAAGAATGCAGATATTAGGAATGAATGTAAAGCTGATCTTAGCATAATTACTAGAATTAAAAAAGGGTCGCTTCGACAGTTTGGGCATGTTGAGCGAATGATTGAGGAAAGAATGGTAAGAAAGATATATAATGCAAGTATTGATGGCGCCAGAAAGAGAGGGCAACCGCAGAAGACGTGGCATGACCAGATTAGCCAAATACTGGAAGATGGTCCCGCTAGAAGCCTCAAAAACCGGCGAGCTTGCATGCGAAGATGTATGAATGTGAATGAGGCCAGAGTTGTATGTCAGAAAGATATATAATGCAAGTGTTGATGGCGCCAGGAAGAGAGGGCGACCGCGGAAGATGTGGCTTGACCAGATTAACCAGATACTGGAAGATGGTCCCGTTAGAAGCCTCAACAACCGGAGAGCTTGCATGCGAAGATGTATGAATGTGAATGAGGCCAGAGTTGTATGTCAGAAAGATATATAATGCAAGTGTTGATGGCGCCAGAAAAGAGGGCGACCGCGGAAGACGTGGTATGACCAGATTAACCAGATACTGGAAGATGGTCCCGTTAGAAGCCTCAACAACCGGCGAGCTTGCATTCGAAGATGTATGAATGTGGATGAGGCCAGAGTTGTATGTCAAGTCAGAAGATTATCTCTATCCTCTCTGCCTATCTCCACGGGGAAACGGCGTGATGGTAAGTAAGTAAGTAAGTAAGTCGTTCGGAGTCGGGCTATACGGTAAAATCGGCAGAGTCGGAGTCGGCAGTTGTTTAAAAGACTCAAATGCCCTGACTATCGCCATTTACAATTTAATACCACCACTGCGTGGATTTTATATTAAATTACTGAATGTGACAAGGAAGCATGCGGGGGAGTATTAAATTTGAAATTCAGGTCTTAATTATGGCCGCAAAGTGGCCACGAGTTGCAGATGGCCGGAGATGTGCGAGAGGGAACGAAACAGTACGAGCCATTATTCACAAGTGGAGGATATTCCCTCGATATAACGGAAATGCATCGTAGGAAACGGGAAATAATATAAATGCAATCCTGGCAGTGGTGTCAATGTTCCGACACTTCCTCTTTCCTCTTCCAAACCTCTTTAAAAGAACCGGCTACATTTGAGGGCGTAGAAGATAACGGATATGAGATTATCTTTCTTTTGCATTATTTTATCATATGTTTCGGAAATTGTACGCAAACACACATAGATATTTTGATACTACGTATTGCGCACAATGATAATTTCTGTTATGATTGACTTATATCAAAGAAATACGCAAACACACATACATATTTTGTTCCTACATTGGAATACGGAATGGCAGTTTGGAGCCCACACCAAAGGAAATACATCGACATGATTGAGCAGATTCAAAAGAAATTTTTGCTCTAATTATACATGCGCAGAATAGGAGGATTTTCTACATTAATGCACCATGAAGCTGCTGAGGGAATGCAATTCTGCATTAATGCAGCCTCGAGTCGCGCAGACAGGAGGGCCTAGTCATGTTGGAGGTCTAAATTTTAAGAAACATAATTGACGCTCCGAACTTGCTAGAAAATTATGCTTTGTTTGTACCAAATAATTATTTTTGAAGTCGAGGTCACGCGCTAATTCGTGTCCCATAATGTCGATGTGTTTAATGATAGCATTGAAAGCATCAAGTAGAGGATCGCCTCCATACAGGCACTCACTCCAAGTTACAACTTGCATAGTAAATGAAGCAATCTATTATGCAACAAAAAAAACTGAGTTCTAACTAACGACTCCAGGCTTCTTGGTCTGTTGAAGCGTTTAAAAAAGTAACCCATAAAAAACAAGTATTTATTATACTCCCTTTCTTTGTAAAATATAACAACAATTAAAGATGAATTAAAACATATAACGTAACACTAAACTTACAGTAATTTAATATATTTCTAAAATGTCAGATGTTTTGAACTTTGATAAGACACTTCATGCTTTGAAGATTAAATTCTAAAAACATTTGTCAGTCAATTTAGATTTTCGACATTAGTAGTAAAGTACCTATTCGGAGTAATTCAAATTTAGAAAATATTCCGCGACGTTATCGGGCCGCCGTAATCAAACTTTTCTTTTTTTTTTTTTCAAAAAAAAAACCCAATAAAATTTCTTAAAATCCGAAATTATACTATAATTATTAATTTTTCTTAACGAAAATTTGATAGATCTTCTTGATCATTGCCATGAGTCTACTTGCCAAGTTTCAGCTCGATTGGATCACGGAAAAAGGGTCGATCCAAAGTTTTTGTTGACGGCAAGCAAGCAGACGCCACGAGTTAATATAAAGGGAGTAAAAAAGAAAGGAAGAAAAATAAGTTTTAATGCATTCAAAAGGAAAAGAATATGAAAAGATGGTGTCAAATCATTATGAAATATTTTTGATTAAAATACGTCATTTAGCAATTTTTTTTCGCTTTTACAATTCGATGCAAGACGAATTTTTTTTCCATACATTTTGTTTATCTTCATCGTGATACATGAAATAGGAAATGGAGTCACTCATCACACTAGGAAGAACCTGCCCCGAGATGAGCAGCTGACAATACAGTGAGAACAAAATAATAAAGATATAAAACAAAATACATAATTATAAAATTAATCAATTAATTGAGGATATAAATAAAAAATGTGGAAAATAAAAACAGAAGATATTATATAATACAAAAGCAACAGTGAAAATAAAATAATATATGTAAATAATCATATGTATGGATAGTAATAACATGTAAATATGATTGATTATCAAAGCAATAGCACAGATAAAAAGTATATATTAGTGTATATATTGTAGATACTAAAATTTATGTCAAAACTAAAAACAGTGATATTTATCTCATCGTGTTTCATTCCGTGGACACGGGTTATTTATTATTCGATCGGCATTTTAATTCAGTTTTGAAACAATGCGCATGTAAAGGTAGAAAAAAAAGTGATTTTCTCCCCTGGCTCCAATTTCCCTTTTAATACATTTTTCCGCTGCGGTTTATTATCTGATCACGTTTCACGTTCATAACAATTGCGTTGTTCCCTGAATATTGGAAACATTCCGTGAGCAAATATTATTGTTGGCATAATTTCCCCCTCTCGGTTGCCGGTTCGGGCTGGACCTTCGCACCTCCCTTAGCTTGTACAACAGCGGCGGGATTTTTATTTAGCCAACATAAATAAAAGTCCGGCTTTGCGGCCAGCGCTTTCTTTTGAGGCAAATTAGAAAGGAAACTTTTAAAGGGAAACTTTGTGGGCAAAATTGGAAGTACGAATTATGCCATGGGTTCATACTAGTACAAGATGAAAAAGTGTTGTTTTGAGATAATTGCAGTTAAAGTATAATTGCAACTAAGAGTAGCTTGTTGGTCTTGTGGTTAGGACTCTCGCCTCGTGATCCAAAGGTCGCGGGTACGAATCTCACTCTAGACCAAGAAGTTATTCCTGTTTTCATTGCACATTAGTTTGAAAATAGTAAAAATATCCATGTGACACGTATTCGTGTTCGAATCTCTATTAAAGACCTTCTTCTCCTCATTAATCAATTCTTAATGCTCCTTTTTTCTAGCTTTATTTATGAGTCCCTGAGCTAAATTAACGAAATATCCTTGAAAAAAATTGATTTCACATTTAATCTAAATTTATTTTTCTTGTTATCTATTTTTGTGTTTTCACTTTAAATAGCTTAGTATTTAAAGATTATTTAAATTAATATCTTTGAAATAAATATCTCAAAATATGCTAAAATTCGAATTATCTAATTCTAGTATTGAGCCCACGATATTGGTATTTATCCTTTTGTTTTAAGATATTTTTATTCAAGAAATTCCCATTTGCGTTTGTTTGCAGCTTACGTCATAAAAATGTTAATCTAAATTTTACGTCAATAAGTATGATACAAGCATGTAAATTATACATAAAATTTAGCATAAAACTGTGATAATTTATACCGCACGAGACGGGAAATGTCAATTTCCGACCGGGCCCCTGTGATGTCCGACATATAGAAATGTATGAAATAAATGAGATCTGGCGCATAAAGTTGGGCTTCGAGGAGGCTTCGAATGTTGAAACGCTACATGATTTCACTGTATATATATATATATGTTGCCGTTTAGAAATCACTCTATATTTTGTTAAATTTAAAATTTCTACGGCCGGGTAATATTTATTACGTACCTAATTTCATGGCAAAATTAAAACAACCCAAATTAAAACAAGTATTAGATAAAACGCAGATTTTATTATTTTTTAATGTCGTGTTCTATTTCTCTTGGTACTTTTTTTGTTGGTAAAGGTTATTGGATAGTCCCCACTACCCACATACCTCACCCCCCTCTCGCGACATTTTAATCGTAAGGGAATGTTTTCATAAATAATGTACAGGACTTAAATCCTTTTGGTATTGTGAATATTTTATTCAAAACGGTACAAATAATTTAATTGCAGTATAATTTATATTTCACATGTATTCAAAAAACTTTTGTAGGTACAAGATACGTTTAAATCACATTTTAAATGCGCCGTTTCTTGTTTTTTAGCTGATATCAGGAATTATTAATAAGATTTCGATTTGTTTTCTATTAATTTTAAGTGAGTATGTATTTATCCATTCCTGTAATATATTGATCTTAAAGAGTTTTGAAAACCCCGCGGCACAAAATATGATATTTTTTAAAAAGTCTTTTAAAACAACAATTGTAAGATTTGAAGATTTACAATATTTCTTTATTGTTCAAAATATTCCCTTATTTTGCAATATTATTATTCTTCTCCTAATGCTTGTACGATTATCGGATGTAAACACTCATGTTGGTATCAAAATCTTGTTAGCAGCATCTCTAACAGCTGGACCGTGGATTTCCCATGTCATTCTTCTCCCAGGACCTTTCCTCTTGCAATTTTGCATTGCATGATGAGACGAAGGATCTGCCACTTCTCTGTATGTCTCATTATTTGGCCATATTGTAATTTTTTGGTTTGAATTATTTTAAGAATTTCTTTTTCTTTTCACTTCCGCATCATCACATCGTCATTAATTTGTATTATTTTTGTAATATTATTTAAAAAATAATTATGTCACACGTACATAAATTTTATAAACCATTTAAAATATACCTTTTAAATACCTTTTAAAATTTTCTTCAATTCTAAAATATAACACAATGAATGGGTGATACAAAAGTTTGTAATAAGAATAGTATTAAAAAAAACTAACCCATAAAAAAAACAAGTTTTTACTATACTACCTTTCTCATTGAATCAGGTTTCGTCCCTACTGCACGAGTCGGGGTCATTACTCATTTGTATTGATTCTAATTTGAAAAAACCATTAAAATTTCGAAAAATCTAAAATTATACTATAACTATTAATTTTTTTTAAAACGAAAATTTGTTAGATCTCTTTTATCGACGCCACTAGTCTGCCTGCAATGTTTCAGCTCAATTGGATCACGGGAAAAGGGTTAAAAATCGATCCAAAGGTTTTTCGACAGACAAGCAAGCAGACGCTACGAGTTTAAAAGAAAGGGAGTAAAAATATTTTATTTTTATTTTTTTTATTTGATTAAACTTTTTTCACATGTTTTATTAATGACAACGTTTTAGGATAGGCTGATTCCTACACTCAGAGTTCACTCTTGACCCTCTCACGAAATACAGCGTAACTAGCGAGAGGGCGACCTTTCGCAGAATTCACAGGAAGACGTTGGAGGACAATTAGATTAGGGCAGTGACGTCTGTAGGCAGATTTAAAAATAGCGCCCTTACTATTTTTATATATGAGATTTTTTAATTAAATTACGCATTATCCGTCTTATTCTGAAAATAACATTTTTTTGGTTTTTATTGTTATCCCAACACTTAAAAGTAGTGAATCGCCAATCGGTTAAATGCCAATATTTCATTATGTGACGAAATTATTGGCTTTATTTTAATATTGGACTCGTTGGATGAAGGAGAAGTTAGTAGATGTGTATGTAACAAACTGTTTTCTATCATTTTTAAAATAATATTAGTACTTTTTCATCAAAAACTGGTTTGTGTGATGATAGAAACCTTGTTTAATTTTTATGTCGCTTCGACATCAAATGAAAAAGTAATTTTTAAGAGCTACCAGACACTACAGTCTTTGTACCTGTGTGTAAAAATATTGATGTAGGTACATCTTTTGATTCAAAATGATTTATATGCCTTTTACAAGTCTTGAATTTGTTTTGCGACCACTTGCCGCTCCTCAGGACTTGCCGCCCCTAGGCAACTGCCTATTTGCCTATTCCCACGGGACGCTCCTGGATGTGGAGGAACACCACGTGTGCCTGTCCTATAGACCTCACATGATTATTTTGTATACCTAAGGTGAATATTGACGAGACCTTTCAGTGCAGTATTCGCTTTGTATAATTTGCAAAACAACGAGAAATACTTTTTTTTCAAATTTTCATTCCATTTAAATTTCCATTCTTGGTCGCACACCCCATTTCATTCCAAATGATATTTATCCGTGGGTAAAGAATTATATTTAAGTAATACTAGCTGTTCCCGCGCGGCTTCGCACGCGTAGATTTTTAGTACACTGTTTGGATCGTCATTTCGCGACCTTGTAGAACATTCTCCTTCCAGAAATTTCAAGAAATTTATTGAATGTACAGAAACCTTCTAGATACACCGACACATTCTGTCACTCAGTTTAGAACCTTATAGAACCTTCGGGAATTTTCTAGAACCTTCTCCTTCTAGAAATTTCTCTAGAGCAGGTTTTTCCGGAACCTTCTAGACTCACCGACACAGTCGGCGCGCCTATTTTGAAACAATCTGAAGGATTTGCAGTCTTCCCATAACAAAACAATGTGCTAGAAAGCACATTTTCGTCACCCACTCCCATCCACGCACAGCCACCCCCACCAAACTCGCACATTCTCGATGTGACACCAAGGGCTATCCACCGCCATAACCACCGGTGGGTGGTTGTGGAGAAAACTTGGCGGATAGGGAAACACGGGTTTCTTTATATATATATATTGATTAATGAAAAAACGAATAAAATGTATCGCTGTAATTATGTAACACAACACGGCAAATAAAATATTTTGCCTTTTGTTGTTTGGCTGAACTACCTACACAACAAATATACTGCTGTACATGTGTTAAGGAGTCTCGGTTTGACAGCTTCGCGCACGCGATCCTTAAAACTGCCCTAAATTGTAACTTTTCACATTGATTTTTCGACGGCAGCCTTACAGGCTGTAAGTAGGTAAATTACAAAAAAAAAACAATCAGCGCAAACTCGGCCATAAACAGTGAGCCGCGTGCCAGCCTTTAACTGTAACTCCGATAAATCTTGTATTTTTTATTGCCCGACACAATCCCAATAAGATATTCCCGGATCATCCCCGAATCTTCCCGGGTGGGGGGAGGGGTGGGCGGGCGGCGAGGCGGGCTTTATTTGCTTAACCCAGAGAGTGACCCAATTCTTTCTCAAGACGAACTCCAGGGAGTACTGTACATACATACTAACAAGCCTAGTACAAATATGAGCTCGTAAATATTACATGCGAGTTCACGTACATGCTTGCACGTACTTTCATACGTACACATGTACGAGATATAGGCTGTTGTAGACGCACACGATTCTTTCATGTTTAAATCACATTATTATCCATCTATCATTCACGGTCAAACTCGACGACCTTCCCCGCCGGTTGGCGGCACACTTTGACGTACAGTAGGCGCCGGTTATTACGATCACATGGCGATTACGGGCTTTGGAAATTTTGATTCTTATGTCGGATAATTCAATTATCTGAAAAAATATTTATTAACATTATTAAGACCTATATGTAAGTAAACAAAATGTCTTTATTTCAAAACTAAACTGAAAAATCTACTAAATCTAGAAAAATCTATAAAATCTGCTAATCTAAACAAAAAACAATCACAATAACGCAATGAAAAAAATTTTACCAAAAACAATCTATATATACATAATTTTAAATGTTATTACAATACTTTCTTAATTTTTAACTTAATTTAACATTTCCTTGTGTATATCTTATTTACTTAATTTTATGTCTTACATTTTTGTCTTCTTGTATTGTTTATATCTTACTTACTTAATTTAATGTCTTAAGTTTTATAACTTAATCTAATGTTCTTTGTTCATATCTTACTTATTTAATCTAATGTCTTACACTAATG
Organism: Agrypnia vestita; assembly: GCA_016648135.1. NCBI lineage: Eukaryota > Metazoa > Arthropoda > Insecta > Trichoptera > Phryganeidae > Agrypnia > Agrypnia vestita. Next base: position 9,014 of record JADDOH010018918.1, read on the forward strand.
ATTACATTAACAATAGATATATACATACATGACAATGCCTCCCACTTTTAAATACGAGAATAAATTCTCATTTAAAAGTGGATAAGCGTGTGTCATACAAATGTGTATTAATTATATTATATTGAATATAGCCACTCTTAAGTTTGTACATTTACCAAATAAATTTGAAAAAAAAACAACACCAAACACATTTTAAGTGTTAAATAGTTACTAATTTTGATATATTGTCAGGACTTAATATAATAAGAGACTTAACAAACATAAAAAATACACATAATCGAAGATTTCCCAACATAACATACAACGTACATAGGAATATCCCGGAACATTCGCGAAATGACGGTGTCCTATAAAAGCAGACAGCGTAATTTCTGCGCTATACTTTGTTTTAACGTTTAATGGAAGCTAAAGTTAAAAGCGATAAGTGTAGCGATATATACGGAATGGCCTATAAAGTGTTCCACAGACAAGCGGAAGATTCTCGAAAGTGGCAATTGGTACAAATAATATGAAAATTGATTACAGTTAAGTACGTGTCCAGTAATTTTTGGTGGTAAATAAAAACTTAATTAATTTTACGTGTTTCATTTTTCTTCCACTAGTCCGTCACAGTATTTACAGTATTTTTTTTAATTCGCAAACAGTTTTTGGGATTTAAGTATATTTGTGTCACTTATTCCATAGCGACTTCCTTCAGACCTCGGGCTTCAATACCAAAGATCCTGTATCGAGAAAAAACAAACAAAAGAGTGCTTACAACTGCGTAGTCTTTATTGCATCGAAGTTACAATTAATAAATTGTTTACGATATGTGTAACTATCGATTAGATGTGAGACGAGACGTGTCATTCTTGTGAGTGCTTTAAGTTAAAGATTTTTTTGGTAACACTGCTACACGTGTGTCAGACTACAATGAATTCTTTTCAATTGTTGGTACAGTCTCTTTCGTTACTGTAATGAATTCTCAAGTTTTTAAATGTAAAAAAAAAACAGTACAGTAACATTTTGAACGTCGGATTAAATAAATTAAATTAAAGCACATTAAAAACAAATTACCATTATCAATTTTGAAGACCATGACTCTGGGAAAATTTCCCGCAAAATTTAGGCTCCCGATTTAATTAAGCCCCGAGACGTGGCAACACTGCTGGCGCCCTTCTCCCACGGTATGCATGTACGAAGATAGGTACGTACGCACGGCCTTGGCACATATATTTACTACGCAGGCCACACTGATGACAAGAAAAGGCGGGAAACTGTGCACGGTCAAATGTCAAATATGGTAGAACCGATTCAATCCGTGATAATAAACGGAAAGATTTATTGTATTTGCGATTTGATACAAGTTGCGATTACGTATTATTGGACATTAATGTTACCACATTAAATGAACACATAGTTTTCCTCGAATACGATACATATCGAGTAGGAATCAGTCAGAAATAACTTTGACAATAACTATAACTAATTAGCTAATTACTGTTCTCGTTAATTTGTGTAAACAATATATATTTAACTTACTAACTAACTATTATTCACGACGTTTCGTCGCACGGGTAGGTACCTACATAGGATAGAATGCCATATTCTTCGATCTTGGCGCACCACTTTTGCTTCGACTACATTCATACATCTTTTCATGCATGCCCTACGGTTGTTGAGGCTTTTAACAGGGCCATACTCTAATACTTGTAGTATCTGATCAAGCCAGGTCTTTCGCGTCTATTCCTGTTGTCTTCAATACTCGCCCCATGTGTTTTCTTAACCATCCTTTCTTTAATCTGTCTAGCACACTACAGCTAGCATTTTATATTTATATTTTGGATTTCTAAACGAAGATACTTCGGCCTAAAAGTTATTCTGTTTTTATAAATGATGTTTTTTTTAATTTTGTAAATTTCACAATTTTAATTTTGTTAATCTAGAGAATATCGTTATAGTTGGATACAACATATTTATATGATTCTGTTTCTTCTATAGGAGACAGTGAATAAATTTTTAGTTACAACACTAAAAACAAAAATGTAAATGACTGAAAAATGTAATTGTGTACACAATTTGTACTCTTAAATAAATAAATTTGTATGATGATCATTATTAAAATAATAACGGCTTATAGTATTAGTGCTACTCGACGTGACTGCATTAATAATGGGATATGATACGCTTTTATGTTCTGAAGTAGATTACATGCTAATAAATATCGTTTTTAATTAAAAGTGTGATACTCGATTGGATTGGGTTGTTGGAAAAATAATTACATTTTTTTCATGTTCACATCGTGTAGTAAGTAATATTGTATTGGTACAGGGTATTTTTAATATTTGTAGATTCTGATCTACCGTCTAGAAATGTTTGCAGTTACGTCAATATTCAATTAAACATTCACTAGGATGAGAAAACTCATATACCTTCATTCATAAGGCTACGAAATATCTTATCTATAAACATGCTGAAGATGGCATACTTTGCGTTTGCCCAGTCCATACTACAGAATGGTATAGTTGGCTGGGGTGGAACCTTAAAGTCTAATATACTATCAGCGGAAATAGTTCAGAGAGTAATTATCAAAGCGATTTTGAGGAAACCCTCAATATTCCCAACAAGGGAACTTTTCAACATTTTTAACGTCCTAAATATTAATCAAATCTGTAAAAAAATTGCAATACTTCGAATTCACAAAATTTACTTCAATAATAGTACATTTGGATGTTTTAGTAATAAACCGACATCTAATGTCTTACATTTTTGTCTTCTTGTATTGTTTAATCTTACTTACTTTATTTATTATTTTAATTTTTATAACTAAATCTAATGTTTCTTTGTCTATATCTTACCTATTTAATCTAATGCCTTACACTAATGATTACACTAACAATAGATATATACATATATGAAAATGCCCCCACAGTTTTAAACACGTATAAAGTATACTTAATTATCTAGAATTTTAACTAAGGAAATCAAGAAATATTGAATATTAATAAAATTATGATGTTATAAATTTGCAAGAAGTTTTTAAATTTATTGTTGATTTTAAAACGCTTTTTATCTATATAAAGAGATTATTTTAACAGTATATTCTATTTATTCCCGTATTGTGAGGCTTTACTCACTTAATAAAAGTTAGATTTTTTTAATAAAAACACCTTAATTGATCTTTAAAAATAAAAACTCCAAAGTATGAAATGTGTCAATAAATGACGTAATTGTAAAATAGAATGCCGCATTTCATACTTTGGAATTTTTATTTTTAAATAAATAACATATTGTGCGTACATACAATATTCATAAAAAATTAGCGCCACCTAGGACACTAAAAACGTTTTTTTGGCCGCGGCCTGTCGATTAATGCTTACATTTTATTAATTATTATAAATAATGTCCAGTTTATTACTTTCATATAATAATAAAGGTTCTATCTAAGTTATTGCCCTAAAAAAATTGCAGTCTAGAGTATACATTCTGATATAAATGAATAATAAAAACCCACATTTTCGTAAAAAAACGCCGAAATATGCATTTGTGGTGAATGTGCCGCCTTAAGTTTGAACATTTACTAAATAAATATAATATAAAAAAAATTCTTAAAGCAGTTTTGACCGAATGTGCACTTCATTAGACGCCATAATTTTTCTGTACAAAGGCAGGTTAAGCTGTTAAGATTTTACAACAATTCCTAGAAGGTCAGGCTCATAAACTGGAACCAACCACGACTCCCATACCAACACTGCACACCATACATACATAAAAAGCATAATTACTTTCTCACTAACGGCACCAATCATATTATGTCCATTTTACAGTGAATATAATAGCTTCAATTTTAATACCAATCATATTATGTCAATTTTACAGTGAATATAATAGCTTCAATTTCAACTTTACATGTGTTTTTATATGAATTAAAATTACATGATAGATTGGATATGATATCGACATAAAATACATTTCTGTATACAGGATGTCCCGTAGCTATTAGCAAAAATTTTACATGTGGATTCTCACCTTGATAATCATTCCAGTAACTTATATCAATTATGGAAAATTCATTAGCTTTAATACAAGTCTAATAAAATGATAAAAACCTTACAAAAATTAAAAAGAGTATTTTTTACAGGGTTTTTATCATTTTATTTGAGTTGTATTGAAGCAAATGTATTTTCCATATTGATATAAGTTACTGTGATGATACTTCAAGTTTTTGCAAAAAATAAGTCAGAAATATTGGAAAAAATGTTTGATATTGCATATCTCCATAACTATTGACGGTCACGATTGCTTGAACATTTTCGACTCATTATCAAGGTAGAAATCAACCTGTAAAGTTTTTGCTACTAGCTATGAGACACTGTGTATAGTATAAAAATTAATTCCGTTGGAGTAAGCTGCATTTATATTTTTACTCCCTTTCTTTTAATTAACTCGTAGCGTCTGCGGTTTGTTGTCTGCCGGAAAAACTTTTGATCATTTTTAACCCCTTTCCCGTGATCCAATCAAGCTGAAACTTTGCAGGCAGACTCGTGGCGACGATAAAAATGATCTAACAAATTTTCGTTAAAAAAATTTTGGATTTTTCGAAATTTTAATGTTTTTTTCAAATTGGAATCAATACAAATGAGTAATGACCCCGACTCGTGCAGTAGGCACGAAACCTGATTCAATGAGAAAGGGAGTTTAATAAAAACTTGGTTTTTATGGTTTAGTTTTTATTTGTTACTTGACAGTCGTAAATGAATGTAGGTGCACTGGCAATTGTAATACAAGGCAGTGATGATGATCGCTTGGTTTTGTGGAAGATATTGCTTACAAAAAATTGTAGGTACATGTGGACAAGACAGAACTTGGAATGAATCAGAGCAAATTGGAAGCAGTATAATATGAATGTTGCAAAATTGTAACAATTGAAGTGATTTGATCTAAATGATTGTAAAATTTCGGATTTTTTTCCATTTTAGCCTCGGGCGTAAGCCATTTCAATTTACAGCGCCTCAAATCACTTCAATATAGGTTTATAATTAATATTCGATTATTTTAGTATTGAAGATATTCAAGTAGAAGTTTAGGAAGATCGCCAATTATTTCACTTCCAAAATACAGTAGATGTATCCAATATTTGAATTTAATACATGAGGCAGCTTTTTAAGATAAAAATTATTTTAATTTTAAAATCGAATATATATATATATTCAAGTTGTAATTTTTCAGAACAAAGTTCTGTGAAATTTTTAAATGAAATTAATTAATCAATTAGAAAGATATACAGAAAAATCTAATTCACGAAAAAATATTAGGTTACTACTGGGATTCGAACCCAGGTCACCTCCTTTCCGGGGCCGGTGCTCTGACCACTTAGCTATAGCAACCCCCTAAGTTTCCGTGAATATATCGACCTTATATGTAGTTCTTATTATTATATATATTAAAAAAAAAGTTAATAAAAATAATAACTACATATAAGGTCGATATATTTACGGAAACATAGAGGATTGCTATAGCTTAGTGGTCAGAGCACCGGCTCCGGAAAGGAGGTGACCTGGGTTCGAATCCCAGTAGTAACCTAATATTTTTTCGTGAATTAGATTTTTCTGTATATCCTTCTAATTGATTAATTAATTTGATTCGAAAATATATTTTTATTTCTAGTGCAGTATATTTGATATGGTGTTTGGATGGGCTGTTCTCAAAAAATGACTTGTTTCTACGTTTAACTTTTTGTCTAGTTGGTCTTATGTAATAAATTTATTACCGAATCAAAATTGCAAATACTGAATTCGTATTTGCTTTAGATGATTAGAAAATGCTTGTTTGCTTATTAGATTACGTTTATAAAAAAGATCAGAAAAAGCAAATTCATGATTAAGTTAGTAAGGAATCTTTAAAACTAAAATAATAACTAAAATAATAATGAAACATCGAAAGATAACATTTCGAGAGTGAATCATTTTTAGAATTATGAATAATGTACCGGGAGCAAGCTTCAGGGAAAATACGTAAAACATTTTGATTGACATATTGTAAATGCTTTGTGGGTTTCAGGAATAAAAAATAAGTTGTTAAAAATAATGATATGGACAAATATCATTATTATATTCCCTTTTAGCGGACGCCCTCTCTCACTATATTCACAACCATATTTTGTTTCATCCATTTAATGAAATCAAAACAAACCTGAGACCGTACTTTGAGGTTGAGAGCTTTTATATGTGATATCTTTGGAGGCAGAGAATGTCGCGTTCTATTTCCCTCGGTAGGTACTTTTTTCGTTGGTAAAGGTCATTGGATAGTCCCCACTACCCGCACGCCTCCCCGCCCCTCTCCCGACATTCCGATCGTAGGGGATGTTTTCATAAATAATGTATACGGGATGTAAATCCTTTTGATATTGTGAATATTTTATTCAACATGGTACAATAATCTTATTTCAGTATAATTTATATTCCATATGTATATGTAACGTTTCAAAATACTTATTATAAAATAAATAGGTAATATTGTATGTCTTGAGTCCACGGATGAAATTTTCATCGCTAGACATTCTCTATGAGCGAATTGTATCTTAAATACACTGTGATTAAAATCTTGATTAAATAACTGAAATCAGAAATCATTAATAAGTTTTTGATTTCTAGCTATTTAAATTTATTTAGGTCCTATTCATTAAAAAAAAATTAAAGAATAATAATTATTTTAGTTTAATAATGTTAAAAAGTTATCAGCTATGTAAAAACTACAAAAAATGGCACGCATAGAATTTAATATTTTTCAAAAAGTATATTTTAAAACACAGATTGTTAGAAAAACTTTTTGAAGATTTTAATAAGACTTTTATTTATTAAGGATATTCATTAGTTTTGAAATATTATTGAAAAAAATGATATATGACGTCATACGTCCATACATCTATATAACATGTTCACGTCCAAAAGTGGAGCAATTTTCTTCAGTTCTAAAACATCGTTAGTTTCGTAATTTATTGATCGGTTAAATAATATAATTAGTGACGTTTTAGAAAATTCTATGTCTTTAAAATAAATGCGGCCTAACGAATATTAAAATATTAATTTTATGCTTTTCCTTACAAAAATGGGAAGCAATGAAAAAATGTGTTCTTCGCCGCTGAATTTCGCCCGTCCTTCCGACGGATCGTCTGAAACGGCACAAAAGTTCTTGACACATTGTACTATCAGGAGATAGTAGATTATCGTAATCGTAATCGTAATCGAGGATTTCTCAGTACTCTTAACGTTTTATTGAGAATTGGAAAGTACTGGTAGTGACTGAAATATACGGGAATAAATCTTAAATTAAAAGAAGTTTCTGAGATGAGAGAGTACGGGCATTATCCTCGGCTCTACCCAACCGAGTTCCTCTAGGGCAGCGGTTCCCACCCTGTGGTACGCGTACCACCGGTGGTACGCGAGTAGATAGTTGGTGGTACGCGAAAAATAATCACTAATGGCGGACATAAAAATTAAAAAAAAAATCAATCGTAAAAATATCATTTAAATTTTATTTTTTCCCATTATTCATAATTTAAATTAAATGTTAATATATTTATTGTTTATTATAATTATAAATTGTAATTCTTACATTTACCGTGTTTAATTAATTTTATATACACATATTTTCTATCAATATCGGTAATTTTTGGAAAAAAATTGCCCGCGGCGCATTTCATTTTTTTTATACAAATAATTTAATTTAATTCTATGTAATTTATTTTTTAATAAAAATTAGTTGTTCAAAAATACTTCTTTAAATGTACTAGTTTTGAATTTCGACAAGAAATGAGCTTCGGCACCTTTTATTTAAAAAAAAAACATTGTGATACGTAAAGTTAAAATGTCTTATTTTTATCAGAAGAAATAAAACCTTTGGTATTTTTTTTAATCTCAAATAAATTGAGTTCTGGGAAATAAAGTCACCATATAAAATTTATAATGCAAATAGAATAACAAATTTCTCGAAATACAATCATTTTTACGAAGTGGTACAATAAAGCGTGGTGTTATGTTATGTTATCTTTATGTTAATTTATATAGCGCCGTTTTTGCGTAAGAGACGCTTCAAAGGCGCTACTAAGTGGTACGCGAGCCAAAAAAGGTTGGGAAACGCTGCTCTAGGGTGTGCTTGGCTTCAATAGTTTGAAGAGTAGAAGGAATGTGTATTTGATTACGCATTTTTATCAATTGTTGCACGGCATGATCAATAATCCTGAAATTATGCGGAGTCCTGGCTTATATGTTTCTGATAATTACCTTAGATAGCGTCCGCATAGATTGTTTCACATTCCAATATACAGCACCAAACCGCCGATGATTATGACTGTTGGAAGAGCTACCGATATGCTGAACAATATCACTTTAGATATCTGTTTCATATATTTGAAGGGATTTTCCGAAGAAGAATCTCCTACATCTTTGATAAGAATTATTTTATCTGTGTATGTATGTTATAGGTAACATGTACGTATTAAATTAAAATTTAACGTATGCATATGGGGTGTAAAAGCAAAGGCAGCAATATCCAAAAAAAAATGTTTTGAATGCAGTCATCGAAGATTATTAACGTAGAGTTTACCGAATTACAGATTTTATGTCCCTATCCTTTTCAAAATCATGTTTCCTATAAATTTATAGACCTATTTCCTATTAAACCTCGAATTCAGTACATTATAAATTAATAATCATCAATGACAATTGGAAATTGCTGCCTTTGCTTTTATATTTATATGTTATAGGTATATCAAATAAATTTAAATCAAGCCTCTTGAATATGGAGATTATAAAAATATGCACAAGAGGCGTGGCGAAAATAGTTTATTGTGACATTTCAGCGATTCCACGGAAGCGAAGCCAGAGACAAGAAACGAAGTGGCGATTCAGTGTGGCTAACGAATTACATTAAGAGAGTACCTACCGATCGTTCAATACTGAATAAGTGCGACCACAGACGTGCGAATATTCTGGAAAGACGAGTATAAAGTGTTTCATAGACGTTAGTTAATTTATAAAACTTTAATAAATGTCCTTTCTTCCTGGGTTTCAATCCGTGGGATTGGTTTACAGCAAAGAACATCTCCTACCCCATTCTGCTCGGTCTCCGGCGATCCTCTTCAGCTCTGTGTAGGAGGTACAATTCATATCTTGGCACACTTGCTCAAGATATTCACGGCGAGGGCGCCCTCTGGCAATCTTTCCCTCTACCATTCCCTCCAGTATAGTATTCATGGCGTAAGATATGCCCCATCCATTTTGCACGCCATTTCGAAATGGTATTCATCATGTGCCTGGTTTCATCGATCCTGCTGAGAACCTCTTCATTTGTAATGTGGTCTCTCCAGGAAATTCCCAGGGCACGTCTGTATGTCCACATCTCGAAGGCTTCTAATCGTTTTTTTTCTCTGTCGCCAATGCACCATGTCTCACATCCATACAGCAAAATAATCCACACACAAGTTTTTGTTAATTGCTTGCGGAGCTTTGGGTTTATATTATTGGATTCGAAATGTTTTGTTTGACATGTTTCATTTATCTCCCAACGCCAAGATCGCGTGAGAGTATTATATAATTTACTCTGGATGGTAGATGGTGTCTTAATTAATTCCATCTTGTAATTTTTCAATGTTTAGATGAACACGTGAAGGCATTTATAATTCAAAATTTAACCCCGCCGTGTGACGTTTAATCGTTCAACAAACTAGCCGAGAATGTTGTTGTTCCTACCCCTCTAGCACTTTACTAATCAGCTCAACAAAATGTCACAGACAAAGGCGTTTATTCCATCGCTCCGTGACTATCTGGTGAAGGGATCCGCCATTTCCGGATGTGCCGGAGGCTTCCGCGCTTCCGGGAGCTAGACAGCCGCCGCGCCGCCCGCTGACGTCAGGCGGCAGAACCTTCACCGCGCTCAATGCGATCGAGGGATGAATGCGGGCGAAATGCACCCATTAAGTGCATAAACGGGCTTTGTATTCACAACGAAAAAATGTAAAGGTATTATACACCTAAAGAGGCGTACACGTAAAAAAACTTCCGATGTTTGGATAAAATAAGTACTCGTAACATTTTCCAAATCTTTTTCACAAAATCCATTCACCTTGACCCTTGACAGATAATAATTTTATTTTTATTTTTTATATTACTGGTTTTTTATAATAATTTTTAGTTTGTAGTCTTGGTACATAACGTTATTTTACTTACTGAAATTTAGGGGCATTGCTGGTGAAGGTGTTGATAGCAAAGTAAAAACACTGCACTAATCAAGATATTTTTTATTTTTATTTATTAGAGACACTAACAGGATAATAGGTACATGATGCTCTAATTATAAAACATTATAAATGAAGACTATGCCCATTATTCCAATTACAAGTGTCTTCGGCACGCTCTAGTAACATGTACCTATAATATTATAGATTTCTCACGGAGGCGGAGCTATTTATATGAGAAAGCAGGTATGGAAGTCTTTTTGGGTGTCTATAGGGCTTACGACCTATCGTACGACTGGCTTAAGTGATCACTTTACATAATGTAACATCTATCCATGATTGACTATCGCATTTATCTAAATTTTGGAAGCTATATATATTTGTGCAACTCATAGAAAAGACTAACGATTTAATTTTGGAAGAATGTATTTTTTAAATTTTTTTTTTGGGAATCTCAACAGTATACAATTTATTATAATAATACATAACGTATTGGGCAATTCGTAGACCAATTATAGAGATCCACGGTATAAAATTTTAAATCAAGCAATAAAGAGAACATATATTAAATAGAGGGATAGGAGTGGGAGTTAGAGGGGGAAGTGGAGTGAGGTGTATGGGATTGTGGCTGAGTGGAGTGCGTATGTATACTGTGCGTGACGTTGTATACAGATATGGGGGTATGTGTAAAGAGTGATGAGAGTTTGGCTGTGGTGTGTGTATGATGATGGTCGGTCTCAGTTAATCCGGTGAAGATATAGAAACTAGTAATATAATATAAGCGAAAAACATCTAACATTAAAAACATCTTGGTATCCGGCGCTTCAAAGTCATTCTCATCGCAGACTCCGCAGAGATAGTGATCAGACAGCAGATGAATCATACATACAACACAATACAACACATTATGACTTCGGCACGGTATTGCAAGCCGATACTTAACCACAACAACAACATTCAAGACAACACATCAGCCCTAAGGATGGACCCTGCAATGGGATCCGAAACGTCGACCCGAAAGGTCGTAACAACACGGCATAATACCCCAGTAAACACAAACTTGAAGATTCTGAGTGGCCGTGAAAACCTAAGAACATTCATAATATAAGCGGTTTAAACACGATTTTTAAGAGGTGAGATGTTGGTATACTTTAACTGCATTGCAAATTTTCCTTAAATATATGCTAAAGGAGACAAATTTCCGCTGTGTCTCGGGCCTAGTTCAACTCTGTACAATTTTATACTCGGAGATTGGAACCCATTTACTACTACAGCTGAAAACGGTTAGAAATATATTAAATTATCACATGATATTATCTCCTTTATTAAATACCCATTGGAAATCGATATACCTCGTAAATACCCGTAGCTTTCTAAATACTGAATACGGGTAATAATTATATTGTTAGATAATATTCGATTTGATAAATCCTTTTTGTCTGTGTATCGGGCCCTTGATCACAAAAGTAGTATTATGAACGAACAAAATATCTGAAATTTAATATTTATGTCAGCGAGTATAATAACTCAAGGCAAAAAGCTCAATAAAAACAACCAAGTCTGCGTGGTTTGCGTAATTCTTTTTAGCATTTTTCCCATATGTTATAAGAAAGAGAGGGGCTAAAATTCTTCGTGCAAAAATGATTTTCTCCGTTCCTTGGAATAGGATTAAGTATGGCCGAAATACAATTGGACGTCCTGCGGGAGGATAACCACTCCACTTCCTAAATGTTTGTAACATAATGAAACATAACATAAATGTTTGTAACATAACATAAAGTGTACATATTTGTAGCGTGGGGACGTGGAGTATTTGTAAAGCATGTAATAAAATATAAGACAATCATTGAAGTATGTGATATGGCAGAGAACGAGTCTATTGCTACCCAGTCATTAGCATATTATAAATGTCTCGTAAATCATTCTGTTTCCGAGGCAGAATATTTATATTAAAGGATATGTTGCACTGTATTTCTTAAGCCATGTATTCACTAGGGGACAAATCGCGAAACATTCCGCTCGACATGTCGCATCAACATCTACGCTCGTGTTTCGGGGACAATGACGCGGTCATTTGACGTGTACACACCGGGACTCGCATATCTTGTCGCGTAAATGTCATCCGATGAGGTTATGGATGACAGCTGCGGTATCTCATTTGGCGAAAACGGGGTTCCGCGCAATTCGAAATGTTTTTTTGGGTCGCAATTTCAAATTAACGAGTGTTTACTGTAGTACATTGAATATTATTAAAAACAAGGTCCTTTTTGCAAATAATTATTGTTTTCCAGACGTCGCGGAAATATATCGCCCTATGAGGTTATGATGACAGCCGCGTATCTGTTTATGTTAATGAGTTTATCGAAAAGTAAGAGGAGAAAAAAGAGGAGAATGCGAAATTATTAACTGCAAAGAGAAAGAAGGACGGACATTCTATGCGATCTTCGATCGATACAGCTCGATGAGTTCGAGAACGATTTCGTTTCCCCGCATTGTCATCTTGACAGATACAGCGCATGCGTATTCACTTGTAAACATACCACGTGGTACTGACGCTCCGCGGAATGTTGCAGTGAGTACGCTCGGGTACCGTGCGCATGGCAACGTTGCCACGGCACGTAGAAATGCCGCGCTATGTTGTGCGCGAGGTCGCGGAACAGTGCACGACGTTGCAACGTCACGTAGACTCTATACCGCGCGTGCTGTTGAGGGACAATTTGTCCCCTAGTGAATACATGGCTTTATGTCCACGCATGAGATTTTCGACTGGACTCGAAATAGTCACTGAGCTCCGGATTTTGCTGGCATTGGATTCTTTGGAGACAATTTTCAGACCAGTACCAGAAATACTCAACAGCACCAGCATAAATGTAAAAATTAAGTCCAGTTTTCACGAAAAAGTCAGGCACAAAACCTTTCAAAAGATGATAATTTCATTTGTACCTTGTATAACGAATAATATATATTTTTTAACCGAAAATAATGACTTATTTTATTATTATTTTGAACGATCTTCACTGCAAAACATTTCTCCGCCCTTTTTTGTTTAATAATTAGGAATCGTTTTTTATCGGGTCAGGTATCTTTGCAATACTTTTTAACCCTTCATAAAATGATTGAAAAACGATTTATGCGTTTCTAATTGAATTTAAACACGGGCAATATGGATCTAAAACAATACGCAATGCTATAGCCAGACCGCATTCAAAAGAATGTGCGCAAAAAATATGTGTGTTGTTACAATGCGAAAAATGAACACAAAAGAAGTTTTTCTAGTAAGTTACTTAAACTTTTTTTAAACTAAAAAATATGTATATTTATTTGGAATATCATATTGAGGCTTATTATACGGGCAACTTTGCCCCGTTTTCTTCTTACCGGACAAAGCTAGGGAATGGTCTTTTGATTGTGGTCGACCTATAATCTTGGTTAGGTTAGGTTATGATGAATTATCCACTTCTGAACCGACAGGCCGGCTGTGATTCGAAAAATTAAGGAACATAAATCTTAAAAACGGGCCGGCTACAGTTGAAAACGATGAATTGAAAGCTTTAGTGGAAGAAAACACGCGACACGCAACTAGCACTGATTTAACGAAGAAGACCTATCTCGCTCCACGACAACTTTCACCTTTTCGAGGAACTCGATAACGATTTACGACAAAAAAATAACAGTGAGGCAGCTGAAAATGTCTTTAAAGAATTCTCGGATTTAAAACCGCCTGAGTTTTATGCTACAGATATACCTAAATAAATAAGCTTGTAATTGATTAGTGTAATCAAATGGCTTTGAATAAAAAAGTGTATTCACTTTAATGTTACGGTTATTGGAATTTGAATGTTTATCTCGACCATTATTTTTGGAGCAATCCAATTTTCAACTGAATAAAAGATTATTAACAAATGAGATGTGAATATTTGAATAGCTTATTGTGGTTGTGTGCGGAGATGGATGATGCTGAAGGTGCGTGTTTGTATTATGGGAGATCATGCCCATGTCATGAGTGACGCTTAAGGTATGCTGTGGTGTGTTTAATGTGTGTAGGTACATGTGACAAGCTGAGGCAGGACAGATGGACATACAGGCTTGAAAGGACATGGCAAGAATCGCTCACAATTTACACGGTTGATTTATTGATGAGAACGTTTACAATAATGGATTATGGATTGCAATAGGTATCGTAGCGTAGGCTACGGCGGACGGCGAAAGAGTGGTGGTACATCGGTGGTGATGTTGAGGTTCGCCTCGAGCGGCGATTGGTTGCTTCGCACTCTCGAGCAGCTAGAGTCTCAGCGGACCACCACTTATTTTGGGATTTTTTGTTAATTAATCGCGAGCGGATATTGGGCGGGTCGCAGTCACAACACCGCGCAACACGTCTCGTCCGGGTCGTGTCGTGTTTATTATAGTTAACGAAGTGCATCCAGATATCAATGGAGTACCTGCAATATTCACTCATTTAACAGTGTTGAAAAATAACCATTCGAAAAAAAAAAACACCAACTTGAAGAAGAGGTGAAAAAGTTCATTAGGATAAACTGGATTTAAAATCCATTTCAAGACAACATACCGACTGAAATTTCAACAAAAGCAAGTGAAGAGCTTATTGATTTATCAGAAGATACATCGCTGAAAACTAATTTTAATCGAAAGCAATTAGTCAAATTCTGGCTTTCAGTTGCTGACACTTATCCCTGCTGGTTTGACGAAGCGATGAAAGTCCTCCCCTTCACTACCTCATGTAAAGTGGGATTTTCTGCCATGGTTTCTATTAAAACTAAATACAGAAAGAAATTGGACGCATTGAATTCACTGCGATTAAAAGTGACTAAAATTGAAGTCAACGCTAATGCTGTTATGACAAAAAAGGCAACAAATTCATTCTTCTCATTAAAATATCACATATTAACATTTTTCGTAATTAAAAATTTAGATTATATTTGGAGGTTTTTTTTTTCATAATTGAACCGTCTTTCGTATGGTTACAATATGAATTGGGAAAATGTGAGGCAAGAGGTGGGTCCCGGAAAAAATTTTTTTTTTGGTGGGTCCCGGTCCTGTCAACTTTGGGAACCACCGCCCTAGGTACTTTACAGCGAATTAGGTGACTACAATATTTAGCAAACGATAATTACATACATATCTTGTGTTTGCTTTTCGAATAGCCTTCGGGTGTCCCGAGAGTATGATTATAATGAACCAGGCATAGGGGAATAGATAATACAATAATGTTGTTTGTTTATTTTGGTGAGATACAATTTATTTCCTTACATTTAAAATTTTTGGTATGTTTGTAAGAGACTTAGATGTGGGTATTTAACTATTTCTCCATGAACCTGGAATCTATGGAGGTGCCAAAACAGGTAGGTTGAAATAAAAATATAAATATGCCACTTACAGCTGGAATATTGAACTTTTCTTATGTAGTTGAATAAGAGCAAAGGTTTATTTCTCAGAATCGACATATTTTTACTCCCTTTCTTTTAACTCGTAGCGTCTGCTTGCATGTCTGTCGAAAAAACTTTGGATGGATTTTTAACCCTTTTTCCGTGATCCAATCGAGCTGAAACTTTTCAGGCAGACTCGTGGCGACGATAAAAATGATCTAACAAATTTTCGTTAAAAAAAATAATATTTATAGTATAATTTTGGATTTGTCGAAATTGTTTATTACTCCCTTTCGTAGCGTCGCCCGACTCAAGCCCAACGCGTGGGGTAAGCACCAAACCTGTTTCAACTAGTAAATGAGAAAGGGAGTGTAATAAAAACTTGGTTTTTATGGGTTATTTTTTTAATTAAAAGATAAGTTTTTGAATACCACACGTAATCTGGAAGGACTGATAAAAAACACTCGCGGTTTTGAATATTTATGAATATTTGTCGAACTTGGCGGCAGGCCTCATGCAGCGCACGGAGCTCTGGTGTCCTGGTGTCCGGTTCCCCGTCCGATACACGTTGCATGCTACTTCCCGCTAGATGTCATTCTGTCTCTTACCCACCACAATATTGTTTTTAAATTGTTACGTGTATTGCAGTAAACAATTGATTATTAATTAATTAATTAATGTATGCAGGATGTATAGGGTGGCCACTGGCTTACGACCTATATAAGCTGGCTTATGTGATCACTTTATACAGCGCAACGTTCACAGATATTTATCTGAGTTATTTCAAATATTTGATGCAATATGCTATCGCCATCTGTGGTCAAAAATATGTAATTCCAATTAAATTGTATAATATATATATTATATATAGTATATCCTATATATACTATATACTTATAGAAGTATATATATATATATATATATATACATACTGCTTGTTGCTTGTGGTTAGGACACTCGCCTCGTGATCCAAAGGTTGCGGGTTCGAACCTCACTCCAGACTAGCAAGTTAGTCCTATTTTCATAGTAAAAGCGTTTAGCTTAGTTTGAAAATAGTAAGAATATTGATGTGACATGTATTCCGTGATCGCATCTCTATTTAAAAAAAATATATATAGATGTCGCGGCTGGTATAAGACCTGTATATATTCTTTTGAGTGGAGGATAAAACAATATCTTTTTAATCTATTACATGATACTAAAATTATAGAACTGCTGTGATTGGATGTTAGTTGGGATGTGCGTGCAGTCGCAGGTATCGCAAACTGGAAAAGGACAGCAAAAGACCGAGAAGAGTGACGAGGTCGCCAGGGTTCACACCCTTGATGTAGTAAAGATATTATAAGAAAGGCAGTACAAGAATAGACCTCACGAATAAATAATTTAGTTAGATTCCTCAAAGCGGAATAAATAATTGGTCTGTGGGGGCGGGATCTGGTTCCACGGAAATAGCGCTGGACTCGTACGAGGCTTCATTAAGTAAATAAACACTGCCTTCCGGGTGGGGGTTCGTGGCAATTAGTTACTGAGAAAAGCATTTATTACGAGACATGACTAACGAAACATTTGCTGCAGTGGCTTATATAAATACTGTAGCTAAAATAAGGTTCAAGCTGATCTTAGCATAATTAACATAATTAAAAAAGGGTCGGAATTCAATTTATTTAAGTTTAAAAAAATACCAAAGGTTTTATTTTTTTGATAAAAATGAGACATTTGAACATTATATATCACAATGTTTTTTTAAATAAAAAGTGCCAATGCTCATTTTTTGTCGAAATTCAAAACCGGGACATTAAAAGAAGTATTTTTTTAAAAATAATTATTATTAAAAAAAAATTACATAGAAATTACATAAATTACGCCACAGGCAATTTTTTTCCAAAAATTATCGATATTAATAGAAAATATATGTTTATAAAATTAATTATTCTGATGAAAATGAGACAATTTACACTTTCATTTTCATAAACTCATAGCAGCGCCGCAGGCGAAATTTTTGTTTTAAATATAATCATATTAATGAAATTGTATTTAAAAATATTTTAAATAATATTTTTATGACTATTTTTTAAAAACTTTTTATGTCCACCATTACTGATTATTTTTCGCGTACGACCAACTATCCACTCGCGTACCACAGGTTGGGAACCGCTTGCTTAGATGATTTTGGTATGTTGAGCGAATGAATGTAGAAAGAGTGGTAAGAAGAATATATGACGCAAGTGTTGACGGAGTAGAAGAAGAATATATAGAGAGAAGGCGACCGCGAAAGACGTGGCATGACCAGATTAACCAGGTACTGGAAATTGTATGCGAAGATGTATGACAGACAAATGAGTTGCTAGTTTATTTATTATTAAAATATAGTAATGTGTAATGTGTGATTTGTGTAATGTTTATTTTTTTTATAGAGAATGAAATAATTTTAATCACATCTTGATAATAATAATTCAATTCAATTCAATTTATTCAATAAATTACAAACATAAGTTTAATGTGTTCATATTATATCTAATTAATTCTCATATATACATACTCTGTATATTTAATTTTAAATATATAGAGAGATAATATGTATATAAGATTCTTATCAAACTTGTAGGAGAAGAAACCTCTTTAAAGATACGGAACAGGTCAAAATCCAAAGCGATATTGTTCAACACAGCATATCGGAATGTGAAACACAGGTTGGTCCAGTATATTGGAATGTGAAACAATCGGCCATATTCTGAAAAAGCAATATTGCTATTTCTGTATCTTATTAATAACCATGCTATACAGTTATTGTATTGTCGCCAATTTAGACGTTCTACGTCGGCGTGAAGCGACTTATATAAATTTGTATATTTCTCGCAAGATACTGTGTGTATCGGTAAACCACACAATCTTGGATAGTTTCAACACATACAAAATCGACCCGCACAGTTCAAATTTTGAGCTGTTATTGCATATCTTTGTTACATCGCAAAATCTTTCAAACTGTTCATTTTGGCATCGCGATATTCAAAAAGCTTATTACGTCTGGAATTTCAAGGTCAACGCGAATATTTTTAGCTAGCTCGAAACGTCGGCGTCGTTTCCATCATGAGATATGAATCTTCGAATCATTCAAGTAACTGTAAAAAAATAGACGGCTGTAGTCCATTTCATATTCTTTGACAAGTTTTTAAAAGCGGAAAATTTATTTGAATGAGTTGAAAATCGCTTTTAATATAATAATAATTTATTTCGGCTTCTGTTAAATTGCAAATATCTGTATATATTTAGCATTTTACAATGAAATATACATCTAAGAGTAACAAGAAACCAAATCTCAATATCAATTATTTAATTTTTGAAAATATGTCACTCGCCACTCGATTATCAATCAAAAATTAAAAAAAAAAAGTAAAAGTATCTACCTACGTTCAGCTACATAATGTATGGACTTATTTTTTAGATGGTGGAGTGTAGTATCGATCAAGTGTCCCACATTCAAAATAATAGTGATTGATTGATTTTCTGCTTTTGTTTAAAATGATTTATTGAAATATACAACGTTGCCGAATTGAGATCAGTATCAAAATATATTTTTAATTAAATTTATATTAACTCGTGGCGTCTGCTTGCTTGCTTGCTTGCCGGCTTGCCGGGTGAAAAAACTTTGGATAGATTTTAAACCCTTTTCCCGTGATCCAATCGAACTAAAACTTGGCAAGTAGACTCGTGGCGACGATCAAGAAGATCTATCAAATTTTCGTTAAAAAAATTAATAATTATAGTATAATTTCGGATTTTTAGAAATTTTATTGGTTTTTTCAAATTGGAATCATTAGAAAAGTTTGATTACTAGCACAGCGGCTCGATAACGTCGCGGAATATTTTCTAAATTTGAGTTACTCCGTCGGTATTCATAATAGGTACTTCACTACGAATTTCGAAAATCTAAATTGAGTGAAAAAAGTTTTTAGAATTTAATCTTCAAAGCATGAAGTGTCTAATCAAAGCTCAAAGCATCTGACATTTTGGAAAAATATTAAATTACTGTAAGTTTATGTTATGTTATATGTTTTAATTCGTCTTTCATTGTTGTTATATTTTACAAAGAAAGGGAGTATAATAAAAACTTGGTTTTTATGGGTTACTTTTTAATTAAATTTTTTACTAGGAATAGAACATTCTTATAATTATATATTTTTAAGTATCTATGAACCTACCTAGGTTGGATATGCAAAGCCCAATAGATTCATTTGAAAAAATGAATCTACTGAGCTTTGACATCCATAGACCAGACGCCAGTGCCAGACCATGCCAATATTATTAATATTATTCCACTTCACTTCTTCTCCAGCCTTCATCACTCCACTGCTGGATATACGCTTCTTCCACACCCTTCCATCCTTGTCTGTTAGTTTCTTGTAGCCATTTCTATTGAAGTCTTCCAACGCCACTTTTATTCTCCCAATGTCTACATTTCAGAGCTCTAGGAGCCCAACTTGTGGTCCATATGCGACATGCCCTGTCTATTGCCATTTTAAATTGCTACACGATCCACGATACCCACTACTCTATTTCTGCACCTAATTTCATAATTTCTTATTCTATCTCTTAGGCTTACACCAATCATATATATTTTTCCATCATTGCGTACATTTGAGTTTCTCGACATTCTTGGTAGATGTCATCGTCTCCACTCTGTAAGTCATCACTGGGAGTACGCACGTTTCGAAGGCTTTTATTTTTAGAGTAATTAGGATCTCTTTGTTTTCAAAAATATTTTTTTGTTTGCCAAAAGCAGTCCAGCTCATTCCTATTCTACTTGGCAATTGCGATGTTTGGTTCCCAAATGAAATGAACCCAAATATTACGATCGCACGTCATAATTAAAAGTGTGATGTACACGTGACAATACATACTAATTAAAATTAATCCATTGCTTGACCTAAGTTTGACATTTGTTATTAATGTTTTCGATAAATAATTTTATATTTCATTTGTTTGGTCAGCGCGCTAACATAACTGCCAGGTAGTTAGGTACTCCGGACATATTGGTGCCATCTGCCATTTAAAATAATCATTTTATTAAAATTAATCGGATATTAAAGTACGTCAGGTATCTTTATAATATACGTTTATTGATTTTCTAACAATTTAATGGAGTTTTCAGTCGGTTTATAATCTAGAGGAAATAATTTGATGGAGCACGATCATTTCGCCCGCCGCACGCGATGGCGTGTTTGGAGCAGACATTTTAAAATAAAACTTTCATAGAAATATAAAAAAATTTAAATGTACGTTTGTAGACGGGTAATAATAAAAATAAAAGACTATATAATAATAAAAAATATCTATTTTACATTACAACTGAAATCAGGGAAACTTTTACCTATCAAATATTAATAAGATTTATAAGTTATAAAAAAACGAAAAATTATTCGGTTTTGAAAATATTATTTCGTAGTTTAACTGATCTCTGAGATTATTTTCAACAGTAAAAATCTCATCATGGTATTGAAATTTATCTCACTATTAGGGAATGCAATTGAGATTAGAATTACCAATCCCGCGGGATCCCTACGGATCGGGATCCCGAATACTTTTGTGTTTTTTTTTGTTTGTTTATAGCGCTGAAAGCAATTAACAACAAAGCCTTGAAATTTTATATCAGCAATTTTAATAAAATGCTCATTATTGAATCATTGCATTAAAGTTTTTGTAGGCGTTTTTCCAAGCATCAATCAGTCAATGTAAAAATCAGTAGAGTAAAAACTACTAACTAGTAGTACTTTTTATTACTATGTTAGGTTGATACAACACCGCAAATATTATTCAAAGCTATTTTCATTATTTGAATGTGACATGAAAATAAGTTTTAAGTACTTACTAAAAGCTCTATAGACGTATACAATTAAACATACAAAACATAAAAAATGCTGATCAATCCCGATAATCCCGAAATCTCGTACGATTTTTCGGTTCGGGATCGATCTCGTAAAATGCCTCGAGATAATATATCCCGGGATCGGGATTGCATTCCCTACTCACTATCCCTTGTTCACAATAGTTGACAATTCGATAGATTCTTTCGCAGGTTTTCACATTCGTCAAGAGCTTTCAACTCTTCCACTCTGAAATGGTTATTTTTACTTAAACCTTGTTATGTTTTCCCAAGAAGGAAACGATAAAACGTTTGAAGGTTCCGTCCCTTTGAATTATCGTTTGTCTATTGTTTTACATGTGTATTGAACTCAATTCTTTCAACATCTGTAGAAAAATGTCTCTTACGAAGTTACTCCTTTTAAAATACCGTCTTCCGTGTGGCGCTCGAGTAAACTGGATAATGAAATGTGTTTCCTCGAATCGTTCGCGTCTCTGAGCCAATGATACGAGATATGTACCTAGCTGATATCCGCAGCTCTTTGATTAGAGTCTCGGAAATATGTTATTTCTTCGAAACCCTTGGCGGAGTTTTTCGTTAAATTTATTGTTAATATTTTACTGAAACATTTCTGCTTCTTATTCAGTTCTCGTCCATCTATTATTTATATATTTATTTATTTATTTATGGGAAACTAACAGTACGTATAAAGAGATTATACATGATTATTGAACAGTAAAGAGACCATCTTATAAGTTTCCACGAATTAACCTGTTGTGTTTTAACATAAAGCAACAATAACTTGAATTATAGAATAAAAAACAAAAAAGTGAAAGTTTTAAGTTATGGACAAACTATGGGAGTCAAAGAATTAGAGGTAAAAGGAGAATAAGGAATGGATAGGAAAGGACAAATCTACTTAGTAAAAAGGACAAGAGATAAGAATACAAAGAAGTGCAAAAGATATATGTATAGCATAAAGATATCTGATCAATACATCTGCATATATATATATATATATATATATATACGAGGTCTGGGCAAAAAAAAAGTTAATTAAAGAAAGATACAAGATAAAAAATTACATATACGAAGTCAGTTCAAAAGAAAGAAGATGGATTTAAGAAGAGGAAAAAAAAGAAGGTTTATGCCGAACCAAGTAGAGAAAACGTGTAAGACTTAAGAGTTACCACAAAATAAAAACATAATATGCTCGTTAGCAAACATGACATTGTTGATAACGACATGTCCAATGTATATAAAAGACGGGATCCTTCCGTTGGTGTCAAATGCCAAATTGAGCAAGCTTTGTGCATCCTTTATATGCATGAAAAAGATATTGATATTATTTCAATCATAGATTACAACAACAGAGGTTCTACAGGAACAGACGCAGTACACAGTGACGTTAGCCAATATAATACGCCAACGTCTGTTGAACCGGTTCAAGGCT
>JADDOH010018919.1:0-19303 GCA_016648135.1 Agrypnia vestita
GCATGGTTTATCTATATTTCATACACAAACAATCCTGAAGAAGAGAACATTGTTCTCGAAATATGTAGATTTTATATCTAGTAAAGTGGTGAAAACAAAGTGATTTGTGTTTTATTTTATGAGTAAGCTCATGTGGCCCCCAAATCATCGAGCCACTCTCGAGTCTACTTCACACCAAGGAGTTGTAAAGAGTTCTCAGTACGCGGGTATTTTCGAAAACCCTGGCTGTACCCAGAACAAATCCTAATCCTGCATTACTACTGACCGCCTCTATGTGATCGTGAAATGTCAGGTTGCTCACAATGCCAGATTTTATAGCAATAGAATAGAATTTTTTGGGCTCTAGTGAAAAAGGTAACCGAACACTTGGAAACATTAAGGGTAAGTGTATTTCGCCTTCCCCATTCACATATATTTGTGGTATTTCTCTATGGATATACAGTTATGGGGTATTTGCCCAGAAACCTGTGACCGCCCCGGGGTATAAACGTGGTTTAAACTTCATTTTGTTTGAACCAACCGATAGCGAATTTGACTTAGGCTTTACGTGGCAGAAATTTTTTTCTTATTATCTATTTTTCTCTATTTTGTTCAAGTAAATTATATTGAAAGAATGAAATAATTTAACATTTTATATTTTGTACCAATAGAGACCAAATAAATTAGTAATTTTTATGCTTGTCGTGGTTTCGGAGTGTTTAAAACTTGTTGCTATTTGTGATTGATGCAAGTTTGAAATATAAGTCACCTTCTTAATATTTGTAGATATAAACACGAAATAAACGCAGCAAAATCCAAGTTGGGTAACGCAGAGAAATATATTAACGAGCTGCCTCATGATGGGCGCTAGGGATCTGAACCTCATCGGTCCAACGGAAAAGCACAGCTCCACGGTCGTCGCGAAGTCTGGTGGTGAACTTAACTTCAGTCTTCTTTGCATCTCCTCGGAACAGGTGAGCTGAAAGGAAATTACGAGGAACATTAGATCACGCTAAAGGGTAAACGTGGCAAGCAATGAATGGAATTATAAATTTTTAATAAAATTTCTTACGTGCATGTTATAATACATGAGACTATTTAATGTAATATGTATTATATTTGTTTTTTAATTTTATTTTTATACAAAAACATATTTAATAATAATATGTTGTCAAAAAAAGTTTAAACTTACATATTTTTGCAAAACAGTACCTTGATAATATTTGACTTCCATTTTTCAATGTATGCCAATATCTTTTATTTATTTATTTTAAATGTGTACATATTCATTTATGTTTTAGCTTGTTCTCACCAAAAGATGTTGACTGTGCACGCTTATTACGCCCAGGAACAGGGTGACCACAGCTCCAAAAACGAGTCCAGCATTCCTAAAGGCGTCACCCATGGCGTACATTCCTGACCCCACATTTCCTCTGAACAAGTGAGTGAAGGTTTCGAAATATCTGAAACACCATAGATTTTCGGAATAGTATTCGTCCAATCGTCATCATTATTTAAGGGGTTATACCACCCTGGGAGACTAAAATTTAAGCAGAAATTATGTAATTTTTTACAAAGAGCTGATTATTTTTTTCTATATTTTTTACTGCCAATAATTAAAATACCTGTTAAATTATTATTTTATTGGAATTTTTTCCAAAAAACGTAAAATGGCCGCGTTATGTCTGTTTCCGTAGAACTCTTCCGTGACTAGCATGCAATTTTTCCGGTGCACGTTTGTTCGAAACGGTAAAGAAGATCATGCATTTGTTAAGAAATAAAATATCTTGCTCAAAAAATTATTTCTTAGTCAAAATACAAAAACGTATTCAAGTTCTTCAAATTACATAGCTGTTCCTTTCAATAGTTTTCATACATAAATACAAATGTTGTCGATTGTAAAATAGTTCGATTGATAATGCCATCGAAAGGTGAAACATGTATCATAAAGATTAAACGAGTAGAACTAAAAAAACAAGTGTGTTTTATTTCCATGTTTGCGATTATGGAGTTCTACAAAAGAGATGCTTGTCCAATACCTTTCGCGATGTAACCTGACCATCGTAACCTAGGCCCGAATTCAGAGTCAATACTTAAATAATTTTCAGTACAAAATAACACTTTTAAGGCGTACCTTAACCCATCTAAGTATTGACTCTGAATTCGGGCCTTAGTCCATTCATAAATCGTATAAAATAATCTATATAACTGTTTGATAAATGTTTTGTTTCTCATGGAGAAATTTTTCAAATTGTAGTCACACGATGTGCGCCATGGCTAGCGGTTAACCATCGGGCTGCATCTATATTATGATTGCGCTAAATCTGCATCAAGTAAAGCTTTTTTCCATTGACAGCTTTAAAAATTCATCAAATCGTATGTTTTTTTCAAAGAAGCGAGGTGTAGAGATTATTTTAAAATACATTTAGATTTTATTTTATTATTATATAGGTATGCATTATGTGCTAAGAATGTTAGAGGAACGAATACCAAGAAGAATCCTCTTGGCAACCCGGAAGGAAGATTGCCAGTGGATCGCCCCAGATTAAGCTAGGAGAAACAACAAAAAATGTGTATGAAACCCGAATGTGTCTAGACTGGTTAACTCATGCGGAAGCAGCGCAGGACAGGGGAATATGGAAGCACGTTGTCGAGTCGTTGGGCCCTCGACTCTACTAAGACAAGGGGGTGAAAATGATGATGATGATATAGATTATTTAATATTCGAGTCACTTTAAGGTGAGATACATCGAAACATTTATTTTATTATGTAATTTTTTTTCTGACGGCAATTATATTTTTGAGGTTTCATTTGTAGGTTATAATATATTGATTAGAAATGTTTCAAACTCGAATACGTACATGGCGACGGATCATCTATATAATGATTGCTTCAAAAACTCAGTATGCAGTGCCTAGGTTTACCATTACCAATTTCAAAAAATAACCAAAACGTATGAAAAGCAGCAAGCAATGGGCGATAGTTAATCGCAGATACTAGCAGTGGCTATTATCAGCCACGTAGCGGCCAGTATAGCCAATTGCAGGCACCAATGGCCGCATTGCGGGCACCAATGGCCGCGCGGCGACCAGTATAGACCGCAGGTCCTTACAGCACTAGATGAAGATTAATGAAAAGACTATCTCCGATTGCTTAGCTGTTAGTCTCTTCATTAATCTTCCTGCTGTAAATGGATATATTTTTTTTAGGTGATCCGGTACTAAGTCAAAATTTTTTGCAGCCTGCTGTTGAGGTCTCTGTGCTATTGGCAAACTACTTTTTCAGTTAGTGTGATGAATGAATGAATGTATTTAAGTATGAAATTTTTTTGTGAATTCACGAGGAAGGGGTTATAGGCAATACTTCGTGTACACTTTCAACATAATTTAAAATTTCATTATATGCATACTAGTGCCTTAATTTTGATTCGACTAGTCGAGAAAGATTGTCCATCGCCTACAGAGAAATATAACAATCTGGAGAAACTTAAAACAGAGAAACCTTAAAAGTTCAAGGACGCTACTGTTACTACAAATATACTATTTATTTCGAATAATTGTCCGAAAAGCCGGCTGCAGAAAAAATTCGATTATCAATGCGATCTTCTCAGTCCGCGACAGATGAAACAAATATGGCGCGTTGGGGAGATGATAAAACATTACTTTTCGTGACTTATTATAGGAATCACGAATGTCTGTGGAGTACTCGATCACCGCTATGTAAAAATAATATAGCAAGAAATTATGTTTATGAAACTTTATTAAAAGACATGAATGATTCAAATCTTACAATAAAAATTATAAAAACTAAAATCAATCGTCTCTATTCTATGACAAGAGCATGCCAGTAATAAGCATGTGTGTTTGATTGTTAGCTTTGGGCACGTTCATTCATGAGCTTAAAATAAGCATGCTAATAACGAGCAAGTGTGTACAGTTGTTAGAGCTCAATTTGGTTATTTTATTGCCCTTTTTCATTATTTCCTTTCATTGAAAAACATAAACGATAGATCCATAAAATGCAAAGAACAAATCTTATGTTGCTAAGATGTAGTTCAGCTAGAATTCAAGTTCTTTTTATTGCTAGTGAAAAGGTCTTGAGTTCAAGTCCCGATGGAATCCCTTTTTCTAGATAGAAAATTTTGTAAAAAAAATAACCCCATGTTGGAAAAACAAAGTTGAAAACTGCCCTGATATACTGTTAATAATATATTTAGTAAACTCTATTTAACTCTTAGATTTCAGAGATGGCCTGTATTTGTTTGTCACATGATTTATTTAAAATGAATGACACGTGTGACACCATACACGTGGCTCCAAGTCTTGAATTATTATGTTCGACTTACGAGGTTGGATGTGTGACTGCCGCATCATTTGTACCTCGTTCTTCAGTCTGGCCATCCAATTGTCCATTTTCACGAAGCGGAATATCGTATATTGGATCCTTCGACTGCGACACGCTGAAACATTAATCATTAATCACACATCTGGTCTACCCTGGGATCTCAGCATTTTCATACTGTTCTGTCCGGCATCATTTATTATACATATAAAAAAAGTACAACATTAGCAGTCCGTACATACTCAGTTTTAATTTAACATAGTTTTGCAGAAAGCGAATAACATCTCTAAGAGCTGGTCTCAAGCAAATTTTAGAATGCCATCGAATGCCATTATTTTACTAATCCATTTTCTTCCGGGCTAAAAAATTTAATGCTACCACTCTTTAGCTAATTTTCACAGTATTATGATTCTTGACCGTTGATACTTTCAAAACACTTTTTTTTGGAAAGGTAAATAAAATATATAAATATTTTTGGAATTGCTCTTTAAGGATTCTTCTCCGCTCTTTTAATGCCAAACGATAAATCCAATATTTTGTTTTAAATCTAATATTTATATAATATTACATCCCCAAGTTGCTGCCCCATAGAATTCGCCTTCCTTAAAGCACCGCCTTATTTTCCTATGACCTTTCGCTACCAACAAGCTTTACACCGCTCTTTGCATCTGTAGATACATTGCTCGAAAGACAAAAAACTGGTTTCATTTTTGCTTTGTTTTGTTTTCATACTTAGTCACAAAACATAACAAATCCATTATCAAACAATGTTTCGATATCTAAAGACACACGCACATATTTTCTTCAATTTATTTTAATTACTGAAGAATTTTTGAGATATTTTTATATTTTCAAGAGATTTATAATTCCGCATTCGATCACAAATTAAAAAATATTAGAAAAATTAAGACTCTGATTGTTATATTTAAACACACACATCTCATGGTTTATTGGGATAGAAGTAACAAATAAAATACATTAAATTATTATTAATTGATAAGGCAGTTACGTTGTGGTGCGACATGCTTATTTCAATTTAAACTAAATTTAACTTTGAAATGTGCATTACAAAGTTCAATTTAGTTTAAATTATAATAAATTATAGAAGTCTCACAGAGACGAAGCTATTTATATAAGAATCATGTATGGAAGTCTTATGTACGATGGCTCAGGGCTTACAACCTGTATGAGCTGGGTTAAGTGAACACTCTACAAATGCAAGGTTCGCCAATTACATCGTCAGAACATCCACACATCGAATGTTTGAATGTTATACAGGTATATACTATTCCAAATCGGAATCATCCGTATATTTCAAGTATACATATATGAGCCATCGTACAAAAGACTTCCATATACGTTTCTTTTATAAATAGCTTCGTCTCTATGAGACTTCTATAATTTATCTTAATTAAGGGGGGAGGGGGGTCGACGAATTGTGACATTGTGTGACAAGTGGCGGGGGGGGGTCCTAAGCTTCGTGACGTCACATTTCAAAATCTAATACTTACATCGTAGTGTTAAAATGCCAAATTTGAACTATTAAAGAAAAACTAAAAATATTTCCAACTCTATCTGTAT
Source organism: Agrypnia vestita (assembly GCA_016648135.1). Taxonomy (NCBI): domain Eukaryota; kingdom Metazoa; phylum Arthropoda; class Insecta; order Trichoptera; family Phryganeidae; genus Agrypnia; species Agrypnia vestita. The sequence continues at coordinate 5,903 of JADDOH010018919.1, forward strand.
AAATATATGGTTTAAATTGTTTTGTTGGAGAGTTCACACTCGCTCTACTAGTGTCAAGCGCCGGACGCCTGTGAGCCCTTTGATATATTATGCCGACAGATACTAGACTGGATATTGAACAGGCTAAGATATCAAAAAAGTAACCCATAAAAACCAAGTTTTTACTAAACTCCCTTTCTTTGTAAAATATAACAACAATTAAAGACGAATTAAAACATATAACATAACACTAAACTTACAGTAATTTAATATATTTCTAAAATATCAGATGTTTTGAGCTTTGATAAAACACTTCATGCTTTGAAGATTAAATTCTAAAAACATTTTTCATTCAATTTAGATTTTCGACATTCGTAATGAAGTACCTATTATGCATACCGAGGGAGTAATTCAAATTTAGATAATATTCCGCGACGTTATCGGGCCGCCGTAATCAAACTTTTCTAATGATTCCAATTTGAAAAAACCAATAAAATTTCTAAAAATCCGAAATTATACTATAATTATTATTATTTTTTAACGAAAATTTGATAGATCTCCTTGATCGTCGCCACGAGTCTACTTGCCAAGTTTCAGCTCGATTGGATCACGGGAAAAGGGTCTAAAATCGATTGGTACGCTAATCATGTGCGTGAATCGCAATATTTATTACAAATAGTAAAATGCGAAGTTGTCTTGTGTGTGATGTGCGACGGTCTAGCCTTTGACGACTATTACGAGAGGAGTTTTTACCACCACCTGTTTTAGTTAAACAGACTTCTAGCGGGTATGTGATCACAGAATAAGATGAATCCGAAGGTAAATTTGCTCCACTGTTACTTCAGCTATCTTTGGATCTCCGAGCGCCATCACATTTGAAGTAAGTTCCCCTTGATCCATCCATATGATCGCTATTGCCCCAGTGTCGAGGCCTACTTGTTTAAGCGATCGTGTAGCATCTGTGGTCTATATTTTGCATCATACACTTACCTACACAAGCCATCACACAAGAGGCAACAAGAGGTTTTGCCCATCGCAAAGATTCGTCCTCAAAGAATTGCTGCTAGACGTGCTAGAGAAATTCCCTGTTTAGATGATGACGATGGACGATGACGCTATATGGTTGGATGAAAAAGATGTTGACACATCGAATGTTCCTGACATTAACAACCCAAACGAGAACGAAATGACTTGTACGCCGGTTGTAAATAATTTGAAGGAGTGGGTTCAAAGTCCATGGACTGAAGATGATTAAGTTTGTAATATTAATGCTTAATATTTTATCGTTTTGTTAATTTTTTCAAATATTTGATTGATATTGATTATATTAAAAATAATTTAAATGGAAATAAAACTAATTTCGGAACTGCTGTTTTAATTTACATCCCCAAAGACCACGCGCTAAGAACAAACAGATATTATGACCTGTCTAATGAGATTACAAAAAACGGTTATATAGTTCAATTGTACGCGATAGAGGTAGGCGCGAGAGGTTTACCGGCAAAAGCCCTGTAAGTCTTACTGAAAGATCTTGGCTTATCCAGATCTTCCGTTAGTTCCATATCGAAAACGGCACTAACGGAGTCTTATCGGATTTGGTTAGGCAGAGAGAGACCGAAACAGTGGAGGTAATGCATCATAAGGGGGCCCCTTAAACTTACACCTGGGTCACAAGTCCCAGGCACCGTTCTCGGCTCCCCTCTCTGCAATGCGATGGACCGGCACCCGCACGGTGAATCCTTCGAATGCTAAGTGTTTCATCTATTCGTCAATTTCTAAATGTAAAATTGCTAAATATGTGACGTCACACAAGGGAGGGGGGTCTCACAAATGTGACCAACTGTGACAAGGACGGGGGAGGGGTCAAAAAATCACGAAATTAGTGTGACGTACTTTATGGATGACCCCTAAGAATATTGTTAAAAATACATTCATCTTTGACATTTAATTTCTTTTGTAAACCTTTGCACAACATTGTGCCGTGTGTAGGTACATATGTACTAGGTATACAAGGTGTTTCATAGCTAGTAGCAAAAACTTTACATGTGGATTCCTGCCTTGATAATGAATCGAAAATATTCAAGCAACCATGACTTAATATAAATAGTTATGGAAAAATAGGTATAATATCAATGTTCCCTCTTTTTTCAATATTTCTGACTTATTTTTAAAAAGTTGAACTGACTTTACAGTAACTTATATCGATTATGAAAAGTTCATTCTCTTTTATACTACTCAAATAAAATGATAAAAACCTCTTTATAAAAATCTAAAACCGGTAAAAATAATAGAAATGTACGGAAAAATGTTAAAGATAAATAAAGATATACATTTACCACAATTAATATTACAATGAGACAATTGACGCCAAAAGTTGTCAAAATGCGCAGAAATATTTAACAATTGTTTCGCAAAAGTTTAAAGAGAAAGTCTGGAAAATAATGTTAAATTAATATTTTTTAATTTTTCAGTCTTTTACCGAGAATCAAATTACCTCTTACCAAGAAGAAATGATAATGACTTTTATTAAGGATACTCTAAATGTGGGGTATAAAAGCAAGGACAGCAATATCCAAAAAAAAAATTAATGCAGTCATCGAGGATTACTAATTTATAATCTATTGAATTCGAGATTTTATGGGAAACAAAGCCTATAAATTTATAGGAAACACGATTTTGGAAGGGATAGATACATAAAATCTAAAATTCTGTACGTTTTAAATTAGTAATCCTCGGTTACTGCATTTAAAACTTTTTTATTTTTTTGGACATTGCTGCCTTTACTTTTACGCCCCACAAACAATGAGTCGACAGTTTCTTGGTAAAATATTAAAAACAATGAAATCATACATTTATTGTTAGTATCACCCTACAAAATGGAACTTTTCCTACTAATTATAAAAGTATTGTAAGCATATATAGTACGCATTCATTTTAACATGATGTTCTTCTGAAATTTCATGGTATCGCCCAGTGTCAATTATTGATTAAAGTCATAAAACTTTTGTTTACCCCACTTTATTAAATACAAGATCTTCATGTTTAGAGAATAATGCTCTCTTCTTTAGGATGAGTTGTATACTGTAATGAATTGTATAATGTATACAACACATCTTGAAGAAATGAACTTTGTTCTCGAAACTTGTAGATCTTACATCTAATAAAATGGTTTAAAGAAAGTAATTGTTAAACTTTAATTAATTAATTTCAATCATTATGTCACCACAAAGTGAAATCTCAGAACTCAAAAGAACTACTTTTCGAAAAATCAATTATTGTTTCGTAGTCAAAAGGCGACATTCAATTCAAATAATTATCTACATAAAATAACATTCAAGCAAAGATCAATACGGTTTATCTGAAGATGCAATTGCAAAATGAGCTTGTACTACCTATCTACAACATTCTGAATAATTTAAGAAAGATGTTTGACAGTGCATAGCATTCAAAACTAACTAATAAACTTAATGCTGGAACTCTCACTCGCCCGAAACTTAATTTCCTTCGCTGATGATACAGTAATATGAAAATGAAATATTAATATGAAAACATGGGAAGGGAAGGAATTTTATTTTTTTTAAATATTTTATTTGCAATAAATAAAAATAAATTATTTAAAAGAGAATTTGACTTCAACATCCTAAGTACATAAACCAGGTCCTTTTTGAAAACTATTACCTTTTAAGTTCGCTTTCACATTAGTTTTTAATTAATTATCCTTTCTTCAATATATATTTTTTGATTTTGTTGATGTCTACACTTCGCTATTTAATTTTGAGGAACCATTGATTCCGAAACATGTTGATAATTCAACAAATTAGTTATTTGAAACAAATTTATTTTCTTGTTAATTATATAGATAATCTGTTTCATTAGAATAAAATGAAAAATAAAAATATATCCAACATAATACGTTAAATGAATTATTTTCATTGTTAAAACCCAAGTCCAAGAAAGAATATTTTCAAATAAATTTGATTGATAAGATATTCAATTGATAGGAGTTTATTCAACAGTTCATATAATATGTGGGGTATAAAAGCAAAGGCAGCAATATCAAAAAAAAATGTTTTGAATGCGCTCACCGATTTAAAACGAATCCTAGATTTTATGTACCTTTCCCTTCTACAATCATGTTTCCTATAAATTTATAGGCTATTTTTCCTATAAAATCTTCAATTCAGTACATTATAAAGTAGTAATCCTCGATGACTGTATTCAATATTTGTTTGGGTATTGCTGCTTTTGCTTTAATATCCCACAAAGTCCTAAATATTTTAGGTGTAATCTTTCATATATATTTCATAAACCATTCTCAATCAATTTAGTATGAAAAAATCCGAAATTGTTAAAAACCTAGTAATTATATACGTGGGTCCTAGGTACTGTGGAACTTAATGAATACCTTTTAATTCGGTACCTATCATTAATTTGATATCTGTCACTAATTTGCAAGCCTTATCAAACAGACGAAAATTACCCGACTTCATTTTTCTCTTTAAAATATTAAATAACGTGACTGACAGCCCTGCACTCTTAAATATGATCAATATAGGTACATGCACCTACTAGAAACACAAGAATGCCTACATCATTTTATTGTATCAATGTTACCAATGTGGAATATATCAGTCGGGAAAATTCAGAGACATTATTTTATCAAGGTTATATTTTTTTGTTGCAACCAATCTTTATCACTGATATATTTATTATGTTTTTTTTTATTGTAAAAGTTGTACCGTATTTGTGCACATATAAATAATTTGATAAGCTAAGTATAAATAATAAAAGAAAGTAGCAGAGAAATAACACTTGGACGTTTTTGTGTATTTGGTGCGCTGGCGCAAATTTCGTATACGTCCCGGAAACCTAGGTGGATCTTGCCTAGCATTCCGCCAGAGGGAGACTGGTATCCACACCACACAATTGAAATTATGCTTAAATTTTCATCATGGTCTAGAAATAAAATCTTTGTTTAGAAACTTACAAAATATTAAATTAATAGGTATACACGTACATATAACATATAAGTGAACTTAGGTGCATAAATAAAGATAATTATTTTATATTTATTTATTTGCGTTATATAATATTACATATGTGTATGTATTATGTACAATGATTACTAAAATTATGTTAGGTATTTCATTATTATAAAATATTAGTTGTCTAAAATTTATTTATAAATCATTTTCAACAACCAGCACGAAAAACTTTTAAAAATATGCAAATAACTCAAATATCTCATGTATTTATTAATTTGTGAATTATTTTTCTATATGCTTTTTTCTAATGGATAATATCGCAACATCAGCAAAATATTGATTATATTGATTTTCTATTCATTCGAGTATTTTTTAAACTGAAAACCTTTCTAAAATGATCTTAATATTATTTGTACTTAATAATGAGCAAGCCTGAATGCCGTGTATTCAAAATAAACGGTAAAACGGGCGTAAGAATCTGTCCAACTCTCTGTTGAACTGTCTGTACGCCTTTCGCACATTGAAGTCATTATTGTATCGAAAGAATCTTACTTCGTCGGGCACCGAACCACCGAGGGGTCCTGTGGATGAAGAGTCCGAAACGGGCCTATTCCCGTTCACAATATTGGAGACGAGCGTCCCCAGTCCCCCGGGCTTATTGGATTGAGAATGTTGGCCGCCGAACAAACCTCCCGAAGGTCTGTTTCCTAACAGGACATTAGAAAGTAACATCCCAAACCCACCGGGCTTTGATTGAGAATGGTGACCTAGAGGCCTGTTGTTGGACACGCTGTCGCTAGAGACAGGATCGGCGAAATTAGAACCGCAACCGTATCCTGCGTCGGACGCCACACCGGACCCTGCACTGGACCCCGAAAGGTAATTATTCGTCGATTCCAGGTCAACGTCCGAATAATAAAGGTTTATTAAGGTTTTGTCTGTTCCCTCTTCGTTGACCGGCTCCACCTTGCTCGAGGCGCAAGGGCGCCGGCGGCGGTGATGCCTTCGACGAGAGAGCTCTTCCTCGTCCGAATAGGTATCCGGGGTTGTCTGGTAGTAGGGCCGCTGTTCGGAGATTCTCCGATCATCGTCCCTGATGATGATGGCGCTGGTCACAGCGCACAGCAACGCTGCGCAAGCTAGCAAGCACTGAAAAATAATTGTCAATATTGTTTTATTGCTCGTATATGTAATGGAGCTATACGCTTCATGGAACAATGAGGAAATGCGCCGCGCACGCGCACGCAGGTATGACCGAGAATACGTTATTGCAAGCATGTACCGTATAGGTCATCAACGTATGTACATACTGTGTTGAATAATTCTATATCCATTACCAATGCACTTTATTGTCATGGATTATATTCAATATATATATAATGATTGGAATTTGTTTATGTTTGAAATGGACAATTTAAAAAAAAATACCGGTTAAAATATTACAAAACAAATGTGTACCTATGTAAAAATAAAATATTAGATGATACATGTGTGTAAATGGAACATTCGTGCCATTCAATTAAATAAAATAAAATAAAAAATACAAAAACTTGTTTGAATTTTGTCAAACAAGTTTTTGTATTATATTTGTATAATTTTTTCTCTGTAACACAGATAACATTCTGAGATTACATTTGTACTAAACGTCTTCATAAATATTTATTTATTTTAAATTATTTAATACATTTGATTATTTCTGATAAAAATGTATTTTACTATGGAATTTTTAATTTTAATAGGAAAACGCGTATATATATCATATATATATATATAATATATATATATCTATATATATATATACATAATATACAGAATACAAATACGTAGATAATTTCGTTCTTCACTAGAACTTTACTCATATTGCGTATTCCTTTAATATATTTAAATTATATGTGAAGTACACCTCGCATTATGCTTTAAATTAAAAATTCCACAGCAAAATACATTTTTATCAGAAATATTCAAAAGTATTAAATAATTTAAAATAAAAAATAAAATTATGAATACGTTTAGTACAAATGTAATCTCAGTATGTTGTCTGTGTTACAGAGAAAAAAATTATTAAATTAAATTTCGCAAGCCACATCTCTAAATATAATCGTAATGCCCTGCGTTGCTGATTGTTATCAATTAATCAGAAAGATAAAAAGAAAAAGATCTATCAATCGAAAAAATATTTGATGACCTCTAAGATACAAACCCGGGACCTTTCTTCATCGGCTAACAGCAAGATTGCGAATAGGATGAGATTCATGTATAATCTTGTGTGAATGATTTTTTTTATTAGATTCATGTACATAATTTCATGAATACAGTAATACATTCATACAATAAAAACGTTTTACTTGCCATAAAAGAGCTAACGCTCGTGCCTATGGGAGTGAAAAACAAAATAAATAAGCATCTATTATTCCATTTCAAACAGCTTTTCAAACATTTCAAACATATTTTTATATCGTGCAATGAATCCCAAAATTCTTTGAGAAATGTTATCAGGTTTTCGCGGCCGTTCTGAATTTTCTGTGTGGAGTTTTCTAGGATATTTTGCCGACTATATTTAAACTCCAGCCAGAGAGGTTATATATACATGGCAGAATATCCCAGAAAACTACCTTTGAGAAATGTATTTTTGAATTCATACAACGCAGATATATTCATACGCTAGGATCATCATCTTCACCCCTTGTCCTAGTAGGGTAGGAGGCCCAAAGACTCTAAAGTGGCTTCCATATTCTACTGTCTTGCGATGCTTCTGCATGAGTCAACCAATCACAGAAAAATATGCAAAAAAATATTTGGTCTTATCCAGAAAAAATGTTCTAAAATTACAACTTAAATATGTTTTAATTAGAAATAAAAAGTTTAAAAACAAAACGTTTGCTTGCAAGATGTTTACTTTATATAAACGCAATGTTGAAACATTTTATCTGTAAACATAAAAAGTCTATTGTAATTCAATGTCATAAAATGTCTATTGTATATTTTAATTGATGGATTGAACATATTCCAATACGCCGAATCGTGATTCACATGTCCCAAGGTTCCATCTATTGATAACAATTTACGCATGTACCTATACGTAGTTTTAAAATGTTTAATTGATAACGCACAGCAAACAAATGCAGTTGATTAAATACAATAAAATATTGTGTTATCATTTACGATAATAGATGAATAGATAAAACTTGTGAGGTAATTAAAAGTAAATAGTAAAAAAATTGGATTTTGATAGTGAAAATCTTATAATTTATAAGAGGATAATGTGAAAGAAGATTTCAAATTGTTCTCTTTGGTTTTCTTATAAATGTTTGCTTAAACGCAAATAAAATATGTATTTTTTAATATGTACATACACAAATAAAATTACAAACATTAGTAAATAATAAAAATAAAATAAACAAAAATAATAAAAATAAGTTAAAATATGCATACGCAAAAAATATTATAATAGCGACACATAATATATCATAGAACGCAATCGTATCGCAAACGCTTTTACAAAAGTATGTAGGTTAAAAGTGGTACACATTATAAGACATTAATGAAAATTAAACTATGTATTAAATTTAAAAATAAATACAAGAATTCTTTTTTTTTTACTTTTCATACATGTCTAAAATAACTACAATATTTAAATAAATATATTTGAAAATATTATATAATAATTTGTATATCTGCATGTTCAGTATGCATTTTTTAAGATTATTCTTACTTGCACTTTGAATAGAATAATCTAATCGATTCTCGTTATGATTGAGTATAATTGAGGTGAATGTTACGTAACATTAAGATTAAATGATAACATGTCCATTCAAAACGCTTTGAATTATGAAACAGTCTAGAATTAATTGACATGAAGAAAGACATGAAGCGAGTCGATGAGATCACTCCGAAGTGGTACGAAAACGAACACATTTATAAATTTGGCAAATTTGTCATTTCCAGGATGCCTTAATTAGACAATCACGTGTTTCATTTAAATTCTAAATCCGGTAATTTCAAAAATAACTTGTGGTAATGAACGTTTTTCCACTTTGTAAACAATCACATTTATTTATGGTTAAGCGACCAAATAATTTAAGACCACTTTTTTAAAGGTATATTAAAGTATATTAAAATATTATTTTAACACGAAGTAATACAAAAGTACTCTGAAATTTTACTTTATTAATAGCGCTTAATCATACTATTAACAAAGGTTGAAATATATTTATTGTTGTTATTTAAGAATCACATTTATTTATGGTTATGCGACAAAATAATTTTTAAAGGCCACTTTTTTAATGGCAAAATAGAGTAAAATATTATTTTAACACGAAGTTATTAAAAGTACTGTGAAATTTTACTTTATTTAAACCGCTTGTTTTTACTATCAACGAAGGTTGTTCATTCATAGTTATTATAATAATTTTGAAGTAAGACTAAATTATACATTTTGGTAAGTACATTAAATTTGTTTCAAGTTCGCCATAAATGTGAATTTCGCATGTAGTTAAAGCAAAAAATCTATTCAATTATGATAAAGATTTCTATTACAAAAAATATTAAAAATTAATATATAATAGAATAATTGTACATTAATGAATCAATTGATTCCAGAAGTTTACTTACCAATAATTTCATCTCGATACTTTGTTTTTCTTGTAATGTTGTCTCCTGCCAGCGAGGACTCGTAGCACACTGATCGGCGAACGTATTTTCATTATTTACCAAACCCCCGAAGAGAAAGTATTTGCAATAATTGTTGTAATATTACGCAATTATTATCCTATGACCAAAACAGCCATTGATTTCGACAAACGAAGCTCGAGTTGGCTCCTAACAAAAAGGAACAATATTGTCTCCATGTTTGCACCAAATCATTACTATTATTGTGGTGTATAAAAGCAAAGACAGTAATATCCAAAAAAAAATATTTTTTGAATGCAGTCACCGAGGATTACTAATATAGAATTTTCAAAATCCCTTCCAAAATCATGTTTCCTTTAAATATATAGGATATATTTCCTATAAAACTCAAATTCAGTACATTCTTAATTAACAATCCTCGACAACTGCAAGTAATTTTTTTTCTGCCTTTGCTTTTATAACCCCGCAATTCATATTAAATTTCTGCCAAAAATGTATATTCTAAATGAGACTTATCTATAGCTATAATATTGATTATCCTTATAAGTATTGATTTTCGCAGTTTGTGTTTTCATTCTTCAAATACAAATTTATAGTTAAAGGATTCATTATTTTTTTATTCAGTATAATATGAAACAGTCGGCATATATGCAACAATACTGCACTTAACCATGTATATGATTATTTAAATTGTATTTTAATCTGAAATTCACAGAACCTCTCGTGGCTAGTAGAAAAACTTCGATAGCAAAGTCTTCTTCATTAAATTTTGAATAGAAAATATTCTATACATTTTGGTGTCAATGATATCAACAATAAAAAAAAAGCAAATCAAAGTTTGCATTTTTTTTTCAATGTTTCTGACTTATCTTTTGTAAAACTTTGGCATATCATGAAAATATTTTATGTAGAATATTAAAAATTCATTATTTGGATGTTCGTGGATGAGAGGAACCTCTTTACACTGCGCCCGAGGCTGCGGACTCCTGACGTGGTGAGGCGGACCTGATAGCCTACGCAGCGCCGTGATGTAAGGCGAGAAGCGTAGGTGGATGGGCACACAAAACTCGCGAAATCTGAACGCAATGCCTACGTACGTAGAAGCCAGTGACTTCACACGTTACAAAATCGGCGAGACAGGTCATGTTAAAATATGGTCGCTGAACCAGAAACACCGTTACACTTATTTGCGATCCCAGGGCTCCGTCCCTTGCAGCGCCGCGGTCCAACCCGGTGTAATTACCGTCGTACTTATTACACTGAGCCAACAGGTGCATTTTGAATTTGGCGGTACAAAACGTGATAACAACGACACGCTTATTATTATTTTCAGCTCGAACCAAAGGTATAACTGATTGGTGATGAACTAAATGGATTCATTACAATATTTATGGCATTGTTCTCTTTATGTTGGTAAGAGGTATTTTTCAGGTGTATATAACTTTTAAAAATTTTATAAAACACAAAAATCGTGGTAATGTCATGGTATTATTGTCTCTATTTGAAAGATAAAATTTTATGCCATTAGTATTTAAAAATATGGTTTTTTAGAAGTTACTTACTTATATGTTTTTAGAATTTTTAAACTTTTTCCAGCAATAGCCAATTTAAAAAAGCTGACAGCTGATTTGTGCAATTTTACCACGAATAGATTAACGCCAGAACAATGCTTTAAAATTGTAAAAAATATTTTGAAAATCGTGGTATCCCTGTCATATTAATTTAAACAGTAATGGCATAAATGTTTAACATCATTTAAATGTTCTATACCTCTAAAAAATCATCATATAGTTCAAATGTTAAAAAAAGTTCACAACGTTAAAATTAGATTCTTCAATACCTGAAACTCTGCAAAAGCATGTCTACGTATCAAAAGACGAATTCGAAAAAATATTATAATTGTGTTCTATAACGCCACTCTGGGACAGGCGTAGCCTAGTAGAGTGGCATAATCCACAAATTAAACAAAAAAAAATGTGTAATTTATCTTATGTTTTATTATTAAATTGTATTAAGTACTTTTATTTGTAAATAAGGATTTTTTTTTAAATAAAAAAAATAAAAAAGCTAGAAGACTGATGTTGGGATTTTTTTAGAATTTCCTCTGTACTCAAATGTGAATTTGTTTTCATATGATCGATAATTTGTGTTATTAGTGATTTTTTGTAATGCTCTGGAATTTCAATTTGAAAACACTGAAGTCTTTTGAAATATTGTAACCCTGTACTTTTGAATGACTCTTTACTACGACATACGATTTACAACTGATTTTTCCATTTTCCCTATGGATATTTATTTTCCTTTTATTCCCAGATATTTTCACTTCAAACAAGAGTCCAGAAAAAAAAGTTTTTTTTCAAATATTTTGAATACTGATTCAGAGTCTTTAATATTAATATTTGGGCCACTCATTTTATTCAATTCTTTTTATCTTTTTCATTTCAATTAATTTATCTAATTCATTTATTTTGTTTGGGTTTGGGTCTACTTCTCGACAGCCGATTGTCCGACAGCCAACTGCCCGACATGTAGATTCCCCAAAAAGCAACCTTCCGAAAACCAACTACCCGACAGCCAACTGCCCAACATGTAGATTCCCCAAAAAGCCAACTTCCTGCCTGCCAAACAACAGTCCAACTTCCCGACAAAAAAATATTCTATTTTAATATTTGTATTTGAATATTTTTGAAAAAGTATAGATAACATAGATCCATTTCCTGTTGAAACATCAAACTGACAAATTTAAAACTATATTTGGGGATTTTTTGTAGTGGGCTGTCTAAGGATATTTTATTTCATTATGTTCATAGAAATTTTTGAGCATTCACATTGTTTTATTGTAACTAGTCTAAAAAAGTAGTTTAAAATCAAAATATCATTTAAAAATAAAACTTAATAGTAAACACACTTAACAGTATATTATAAATGCCCAGAGTAAAGCCTCTGTTCTGTACATGAAAGACGCATATGAAGTCTCATTAATGTAATGACGTAATTCTTGCGCACAAATTGCATATATAGTTTTTCAAGATGCCTGTAAGAATATATAGTCTTTTTATCATCTTGAATCAACATATTTTGTCTAGAAATCAACTGTATAAATATATAATTTCATTTTTGTATTCTAAAATTCATTATTTTTTTAAGGAATTAAAGAAATCGTATATTTCTTACAAAAAGAAATATCACCACGATTCGTATAAATGAATAGAAAAAATCAGCAACTTCCCCTCCAGTTATGGAGCACTGTGTATTATAATTATTAGCCATCCAAGTTTTAGTTTTTCAATAGTGGAAAAAACTTTAAAATTGTGGTAGATAGACATCTGCGGAATCTTTATTACTTGATCAATTTAACTGAATAAAGTTATACAACTATTACAAATGGAAAAGTAATATTAAATTAAATAAAAATGATTATTTTATATCTAGATATAATATCTTCAATTATAATATGAGAGCTTAAAAACATTTTCTTCTCCAAGACATAGGCTTCAGACATTCTTGCATCAGATTAACACCAGTTAGAGTCCGTTTATTTAATGGAAGCCACTTGCATTAGTGTGAGTAATACCTTCTGTAACACGTAAATTGTCTGGTAGTATTCTTATTTAAGGTGCTCAATTGGCCTGTTCAGTATCACGCTGCCGGTCGCGCGGAGAGGACATTTATTCGTTTAATATTTTTTGCTTAATGATTCGGTGACCACAAAAAAAAACGCGAATTTGTCTAAGTTAGGAAAGGGAAAATTGCTTTTTAAAATTTAAATATAGTTTTTTATAATACATATATGATTATTTCAAATAAA